>PNEQ01129908.1:0-10650 GCA_003012365.1 Medauroidea extradentata | reverse complement strand
TTTTTTTTTCCGTTAGAGGTATATGTACTCTCAAGTAATGTGTACAAAACTAACACTATTTCATACAAATATAAAATTATTTTTTTTCCCCACTTGAACAACCTTAAATCAAGGCAGAAAAGCTTTACAAGTATTCATTGTGCTTCAGTTAGTTTGTAGAATGTTCCTATTCCTAGTCGTACGTATAACGAGCACACTATGGATATTACGTAAAGCGGTTGGATGTGCTCAAGTAACTATAAATAGTATATAATTAGTAACTAGTAATGGGTGAATGGATGAAGCGGCAGGCTTTTCTAAAGTGGCAGTGCTTGGTGAATGCGTGCACGAAGCCGTGTAATCCCAGGCACGGCAGATAGGCATCTGGTACCTCCTCCCGGGAGAAGAGAGAGAGAGATGTACGAACGTCGTGTTCCAGGACGTGGGAGAGGGTAGAGACAGGGGTAGTGGTAGGCCCGTGTGTTCTAGGCTTACGTGCGGTGTCCGATCATTAAACTTGTGTAATGGGAGTTGTCGGGGTGTTTGCGTAGACTTCGCGGTCAATTACCATGTGATCTCCTACTAGGCTGCCCGCTACTGTCTGAGTAATGAAAACACAATGCTGGCTCTTTCTACCCCCTTTCCACGCGTATACACATCTTTCACCGCTTAACTTATACAATAGTTGCAACATTGGATAATTCTACTGTGGCTGTTCTGCAGATTTATATTTGACTGGCATTGTAAAGCATTAACGTACGAGCAGGACCACTGCATTTTTGTGAAAAGTATTTTCCAGCAGTTTGTAACATTGCCTTACGTGCACATCTGCAGCTCTGCTAAGTAGTCAGTAGTTGGATGTTTACAACATTCAGTCTTGTGTTTCTAGCTGAAGGCCACAGATGTGTGGTGTCGCAGTAACCTTGGTTAATTTGCGTAGTCAAATAAGTGACGCCTCTACATTAAGATACTTCGCAAAATATCCATGAAGAAGTGTTGCAGACGTTCACGTCATGCCGAATATGTTACGTTTAACAAAAATGTGTAGCTATAAACACTTACACGGAAAAACTATTTTATGGCAGCTACAAAAATATATTTTTTGGTCACCACAAATACATTTTGTTTACACCACTAAAATATTGTGACCATCACAAACTTATTTTGTGGTAATTACAAAATAATATTGCAGGGAAGACTTCCTACAAAATTTTTCTTTCAGTGTATTATTGGTCATCGGTGTAGTGTACTGAACTAGTGAATAGTTTCTTGTGCTCGGTCACGTATTTTGAGATAGGATGAGTTCTTTCGGCCTAAAATATTGTTAGGGGCATATTTCGTTGAATGACCCATGTCTCCAAAAAGGAATACAATTAAGTACGTAGGCGCAGGTGTAAGTGAGCTAGTATCAGTAATTCTACATCTGAACGGCATAGCGAATTGTTTTGAATTGGTTAACTAACGCAATGTTTTTAGTTTTTGAGTAATGTAATAATAGAGATTACTATTTTTTAAATTTACAAATGTATCACTTTAAAATAATATAACCACCAGAAGGAGACCTAAAACTTCTACAAAGTATTGTGGGAACAAAGTAGAACTAATCCGTCTGTATCTTCGCAGTTGTTCCATGTTAAATCTGACACTTCCTGGAGAACAATGAGCTTACAGCCTAGTAAAGAAGTTACACAGTGCAGATACAATAATTAGAGAGGACGGTTAGAGACACTGGAAAATCGCTCCAACGTGATGTATATAACACTGAATGTATTGTATCTATATTGGCTATTGTTTACTTGATGCATTGTTTCTCTCTACAACAGGCCCAGTTAGAACTGCACAGCTTGAACACGCAGCGTGAGTGATTCGACACAAATTTGTTCACGCGTGTCACGGTTAAAATACTACAGTTTATTGGAGACTACAATGTAAAAAAATTGTTGTACTTTTACAAAGAAAAGCCGTGGAAACCCAGTTGCCAAAGAAATTCCTTGTAAAACTACAATGGTTATCCTTGTAATTAAATACAAAGTATATGTTTGTAAAATTACAAGGACTTGCCTTGTAGCTGTACTTTCAATAAGGAAAAAAAAAATTAAATGTTTATTGTACTTCATAAATAACACTGAACTTCTTTATCAAATAACTTTTGAATAAAGGACGTAAACAAGAGATTATTTTGAAAAAATAAAAAAACATCTCAGAAGATGTTAAATTTCGAACCACTAACCCCACGCTTAGAAACTACAAATGTTACCCCTAGACCACCGCGACTTACAAACTGAATGAGCTTTATTTATTTGTATACATTCAATGTAAAGTTCAGTAATAATTATTCATTTTAAAGCATGTAATTAATTAATATTTACTTTATTCCAGAAAATACTTTTCATAGGTTGTGATCTTTGCATAAGTAATTTCCAGCGAACTTACGATTTTTGTAGGCTACACACTTTTTTCTAAGTTTTATTGCAGCAAACAAAATCCTTTAAACGTTATAAACTAATAGTTTTACAAGTAATATTTTCAACATTTACAAAAGTTTGTACAACTACGAAGAAGTGCCTTGTCATATTTTACAAAATAATTTACAGTGCAGGAACTGTCGGTATAGGTACAAAGAATTCCTTTGTAGTATTACAAAGTTTACCCTTGTAACTTTATGAACTAATGATTTTACAAAGATATTCTTTGTACTTTTACAAGGAATTGTAAAAGTACAAAGAATACCCTTGTAAATTTTACAAATTTTTTTAGAGTGTATGCTAAACATTTTCGCGATTTTCCAGTGACTCTAAGGAAGGTATACCTCGAAAATTTCTCGTGCCAGCATATCCTTGAAATCGCTGTAGTTCCGTGCAACGTGTATGCCTGTATAATATACACCTGACACGATGTAGCTGTCTGCAGACCAATAACATACATCAAATATAACAACAGCGAGATTCTTATTGGCACAGTCAAATAAGGTAACAGACGCACGTACAAGCGAAAGCCAGTAATCTTTTGATAAGCTGAACTGACGTTGAAACTAGCAAACAGCCAAGTTTTCCCGCGATACATCATCTTCTCTACCAATCATGGTTAGAGGTACGTGAATTTCACCGATTTATTCAATGTCAGGTTGAACGCTAAGAGCATATACCTCACTGTCAAATGTGCTTGTGCGGATGTTGTCTTGACAAGGCTCTCAGTACTACAAGCAAGCCTGCAATAAGCATAACAACTATTCGTGGGGCTATCACGTGGTACCTGCTTGTACGGCTAGAAACTAATAGATAACCGGTTGTGACCAGTGTGTATATATATCTGAGAAATCTAGGCTGCTACTAGATGAATACGCATAATTCATGCATATCTAATCGTTTCATACTAACTGTGTCAAAGAACAGACAATGAACAGCTGATATATACTTGAGATCATAGATAGAGCCATGATTTTTCGCGAAAAGAATTCTACAACAGTTTGTTTCAATGCCTTATGTGCACATATGAAAATGTGATATATACTAAGCAGAGCTAAGAGTTTATAATTATATGTGATTCGGAATAAAGTGAACACTCAAAAGAGCCCTGATTAATTTCTTTATTCTGCCAGTTTATATATGTCCGCTGAATGTAAACATAAATATTGCCACGGGCTTTTATTTACATAGGGTCGTGCAATGTTTACAACTACATTAAACTGCTCCGATAAATTATAGCTACAATATATACTCATTAAATGCACGGGGCCTGAAAATAAGATATAATGAAAATTAATCATATATATAAATTCCTGCCAGTTAACGTCTTATAATACTGGTTTCTGTACATCGACGAATTTATACAACACGCACAATTGCCGTTACGAATATCGTAAATATGGACATATTTTATTTGAATCTGTAACTCAAAACCGCCACTAAAATCAGACATGACACACACAATTCAAGAATTCATGTTTCGTTCAGTTCTACTGCCACGAACAACGACGACGAACTTCAGAAACAATAAATTATGTATTTTCTTAATATGTGAAATAAAAAGTATGTTGTTTCTAGGCTGGCAGACGTAAATAATAATTTACAGAATACCGACAGTTTCACATCATTCGGCAATGATATTCATAGTAATTTCCAATATTTTTGAATGTGTATGTACGCACAACGGACAAACACACGCAAATGATGCAACTTGGCGAAGCGGCAAAAAACGGTGAGAACCTAACTCTGATGCCACCTGTCGGTGTAATTTTGAACTGTCTGAAGCGCGGAGCAAGCTGTAACGAGCAAGATGACCTGAGTTCGGCGATAGTGTCACATTCTTCTGGCGCCAATTGAGTCTAATTATACCCAAAGTAGGAATGTCAATAAGATCATAAATATATATTTTCGAAGTGTATTGAATACAGAGAGGTCGATTTCATCTTATGTCCTTTCCCTAATATTGTAATCAAATAGGTAAATACACGGAACTACATGCGATAAATCGCTACCAACCATACAAGCAGTAGAGTGACTCTTGTTAATGGTGACTTATATGCAGTAACAGCTAGTGATTTTTGTTTTCAAAGGTTAAATATTTAGTGCTCACTTTATCCTGAATGACCTATACACCGTCTACTAGGAAAAAATGTGGCAGCTACTAAATATTTTGTTAGTATTCAGAACAGCAAAATAATTGATTTGGTCAACACAAAAATATGTTGTTGTTACCACTAAAATACTGTGGTCACCAAAAAATATTTTGTGGGCACTACAAAATGATTTGGCTGTCTGAATACTAACAAAACACATTTTTTTAGTGTGCTTTTGCAAGAATATGTAAAATCGTGTTTTAGCTGTTATTTATTTGACTACTGATCTGTTTTAGTGACTACCAGAAGTCCCGACACATGATATTTGTTACTTCATTCTTCATATTAGATCACAATCTTGTAGGACGTGCCACATTCACTGCGAGATAGTTGGGAAAGTATTATAAAATGTATACATTTTACGTGTAATTTATCCATACACAAAATTGCAAAATTTACCTGTAACTGTTTATGTTAAGTTGCGTGAACTTCGCTGATTCATTTGGGACAGAAGCCTAGATATTTCAGGTCCCATACACGCACTGGCCACATTTGAGTACCAGTTTGCTTTTAACCGTAAAAGCGGGTAGCGTGCGATAACAATACGCATTGATTCCTTGCTTATTACTGGCTCACAGTAGTCAAAGGCGTATGTTCCCCAATACCATGACCATCAATAGTAGGTCGCATATTTCTCGCGAAAATATTTCATTTCATAACATATTCTTGTACACTAAAAGCAGCTCTCCTGTAGTTGTTGGGCTAAGTGTTAGTGTCTTTGAGCAAATACGGTTGTTTCTTGACTAAGTCATTCATAATACGTTACTCTGAGAGTAAACAGGTTTGATTTCACTGCAGGCAGGTAAAACACGTAGCAGTGTAAAGATACTACACAGTATAACTAATTTGAAACTAGTATTCTATTTCGGAGCACTTTAGTACAACAAATATGACAGTATTTAAAAATACTTCATATTAGTGTGACTCGTGGATTTTACAGCGTAAGTTAAACAACTTGCAGGCTAGACTACACAGTACTGCACATTCTTTAGTCTCAGTTTTTTAAACAGCAGCTAGTTTCATTACAGACCAGGCAAAACGAGAAAAGGCCCGTGTTTGCTTGACGTTTTTTTAACTGGGCCAAAGTTTTGTAAGTGGGGTCTAGTGAACTAAGATACAGTTGCAATCGCAGTAAAAAAAACCTTCACGTGTTCGATTATTATCAGTATAATAATTAATTTGCACTCTTTCCCTGTGGCTGAAATAAAAAAGCGCTGCTTATTACCACGTAAAGTGTTCTAAAGACGTAGAAAATATTACATTATATGCTGTGAAAAGCTGCAAAACTCATTCACGTTGAATGACAAAGTAAACTGTATATTGTATGCCACCGCGCGTGTTGCAGGCAGTCTGCATTCAGGCACGACGCCAGTCCTTGTGCGGGAACGAAGCGGTATCTGTTGCACAAGGGGGTAGTTGTGTTTAGGGATGAGAGGGCGGCTGTTCACAGCGGAATAAGGGAGGCGATGGAACAAAGGCCTACACGAAATCCACCCTTACACGGACAAGCTGACGTAACAGCACCGCGGCCCATTTGTCTCGCCGCTCCTGTGCGGTGGTTGAATGAGCCAAGAGATCCTATACTGTAGTCGTGTAGACCTCACAGCCAGAATGCGCGCCTGTCCCACACGGAGCATAAACCTGCCTAGAAAAGTTGAACCTGACGTGTCGTAGACTACCACGCCATTAGAGACACAACTATTTTTTAAACAGCAGCTAGTTTCATTACAAACCAGGCAAAACGAGAAAAGGCCCGTGTTTGCTTGAAGTTTTTTTTAACTGGGCCATAGTTTTGTAAGTGGGGTCTAGCGAACTAAGATACAGTCACACACGCCAGCAAAATGGCTTCGCTGGTTAGCAACATGACGGAAACGCCTACCGCCAATCAATGTTACTTCTAAGCAGACATCTCTTCCTCACGTTGAGCAGTTTTGTAATAAACATGTAACGTTTGGAGTTCATCACACAGCTCGGCATCAGAGTTAGGTTCTCGCCGTTTTTTCGCTGCTTCGCCAAGTTGTATCATTTGCGTGTGTTTGTCCGTTGAGCGTACATACACATTCAAAAATATTGGAAATTACTATGAATATCATTGCCAAATGATGTGAAACTGTCGGTATTATGTAAATTATTATTTACGTCTGACAGCCCAGAAACAACATACTTTTTATTTCCCATATTAAGAAAATACGTAATTTATTGTTTCTGAAGTGCGTCGTCGTTGTTCGTGGCGACAATATTTAGTGCGGACCTAATCTCTGCACTCCATTGTAACACTCCTGCAACTCTGGACTGGTATGCTGTAACCGTCAGTTTTGGAGGAGAATGAAGAGAAAGCTGAAGGACAGTTCCCTATCACAAGCATTCATACTTGCTATAGACTCTATGATGTTAAATAATAAATAATTCACTAAATAATTCCTCTGAAACAGTGTAACGCAAAGTATTTTCGGCCATTTTACATACACGGACTGGATAAATTTGCTAATTAATTTAAGCACGATAAACATTTTACACTCTTGTAAGGCATGATGTTATAAAATGGATGACAGCGCGTTAGATACACTTTGGAGAATTGTGAGCTATTGAGTAACTTGCAAGGAAACCTCGACTAGGTCGAGTTCTATTAGGCCTCCTTTACATAACATTGCAGCAGCCTACGAATACTCTGCTGACATTACACTGTAGTATTGTCTGTAGCTGACTGAACCCGCAATATTTTCCCACCATCACTGATATATTTTCATAGATCATTATATCATGGTTGGGGACGTCAAAAGACGTAACATACAGCACTATATGAACGTGTGTGTGTAAATATACATACTTTCTATTGGTCTCACTGCTTTGTGTGATATTGTTTAAGTCTGCGGCAGTTGCATAGAATATTAACTGTTATAACTTGGGAAATGTAGTTTTTTTTACCGAAACGTTCCTCGTGTAAGTCCCTTAATTTTAAGCAAACGGCTCGTACACTGACAGGCTGCTGGAACAAAAAATGTTTACGCTCTTCATTTTGCTAGCCAAAGGTGTAGTGTTTGATTATTGGCTACCAAAACTAAGTATTGGTTTGGCTTTGGCTTTACACAGAGTTGTGTTATAAATAATAAAAAGTAAGGTTCTATCGAGTACTGAACCACTGAACACTAACTCTGACTCAGACTGAAAGTTAATGTTTGGCACACGTTTATAGGTACACGCCCGACAAGTGCATTCTATCTACGAGCATATTATATAAAACACACACATATATATATATATGTGTGTGTGTGTGTGTGTGAGATATTTTGTAATTTTTGTGACAGTTGCCGTATTAGGAAACATTTGTATATGTATTTTGTGATACTCAACGCAGATCCAAACAATCCCTTAGAAACAATTCCTATAGAAAGTAAAAATTAAATACAAGTGTGTGTATGTATATATATATATATATATATATATATATATATATATATATATATATATATATATATATACATACATATTTGTATTTAATTTTTACTTTCTATAGGAATTGTTTCTAAGGGATTGTTTGGATCTGTGTTGAGTATCACAAAATACATATACAAATGTTTTCTAATACGGCAACTGTCACAGAAATAACAAAATATCTAATATCTCTCAAGGTATGATTATGAACAACAGAGTGCATAAACATTTGTTTACCTCCAAAAAATTTATTTGTGGCAATCAAACATTTCATTGCCTAACGTTAAGTAAAAACTACGCATTTTTAGTTTAATAAAATCAGAGCTGCAGCGTCTCGTAATTTGATTAGCTTAAAATACACTTTGTTAGCTAAAGTACAAATTTTAATGGATCAAGTCAAACAAAACCATTTTATAATAGAATTTATCACGTTTTATGTGATATGAAGTGCTTTAAAATGAAGATATCTTATTGGTACAGGTTAAAATTCCTAAGTTTTTAACTCAAATAAACAAAATGAAATTAAAAAAAAAATAATTATTTGATGGAATTTACCTTTGTGGTGAAGACATATTACTGTTACAAGTTTGGGACAAAATCTTTATATGTGGGCAATTCCCATGAGTTCTTTTGGGATAGAGGTATTATAATTAGAAATAAAAGAGTTACATTAAGTACTGGATTTAATAGTTCACAAAACTACGAAGTACACAAAACAGTAAACAACCATAACTCTCACAACAAAATTAGTTATGCACACAATTACTCCTGTGTCACAGACACGTTCATTAACTTTGACAGTTAAAGCACAAAAATGTCTACCATCAATTAATTAAACAGTACAAATCACAATAAAATTCAGTCATATATCCAATCAACAGTCTTTCAAATAGTGACAGTGTACAACCTTAATAGTCCGCTGTGGTGATGAATCGTCGTGTGCTGCGCAGCACCCCGAGTGCACCGCTGTCTTCACTCTTGAGGTCTTCGGTTCGACTCCCGTCGCGTACCTCCTTCTTCGCCCGTCAGCCCGCCACAGCAGTCCTCTTGGTTCGTCCAACACTGCTCCGAAGGTAGCCGCCTGCCGCCTCACAGTAGACTCTGACGTCACCAAGATGTCTTCGCCAGTCTCTCCCCACAACCATAGCACCTTCCTCTAGCAAGACCAATAGCGAACTCCGCCCAAATGTGCCGATTCTGCGCTCTTATACTCTTCGAAACAGTCGGGGAATAACCACATTACAGGGGTCTAAAATAGACATTACTACATGTTTCGGACATGAATTGAGTCATGTAGGCCGCCCTCGTAGGGTTAAGACGCAGTTGGGACAGGTATCTATGACGTAGCTTCGGCATATCTTCCATCATGTAGCCGCTCGGTCTATTAGTCAGGGGCCAGTCCACAAAGTGTTACGAAACAGCTGCCGACCACCAGCCTCCAGGTGCATGGCACGCAACATTACTTTACTACCAAGAAAAGTGTATAAGAAACATGTATTAAGAGTTACAAAAAGTTCATTAAAATGGTCTGTTTTGAGAACAATTTCATTATCTTTTATTTTTACAGCAAAGAAATTACTTATTTTAACATAAAGTTTGTCAAAAAATAAAACACCTCTAAAAATTTATTTACAAAATTATTATTAAATCGTAACATACAAGCAGCACAATTTTACTGTTATAATAAATGAAAATGTTATACTAATAAAAATGTTCTTACTACTAAAGCAAACTTTGAAGTGATTCGTATTTTAACAGATACTTTCTCTGTAACAAAAACGTTCGTCGTGTTGTTGCAAAAGAAGGCGTGTTTGGACTGAAACTGATAGTCCCCCTCCTCTTCTCCTGTACGAAGAGAGCTTCCGGCTCGGCTGACAACTGCCATTAGCTCGAGGATGTCCGTCGAGAACTCACGGAGCGACGCGACATCTGTCTGGCGTCTGTACTACGCACCGACGTCAAAGACTGTGTAGCTTTACAGAAGCGGAATTTTGGGTCTGTATATTTTATGTAAGTGCATTTTGTTGGTTATTGGCTTCACGATATTGTGCACATAGATCTTGTGGCTCATTGGATAGTGAGTGCTGAACAACGTTTATCTTTTGACTGGGTAACGCCAACTGTACCATCACCTTAAGGTTTAACGATTTCATCTGCAGTATATAATTGCGTTGTTTATGAATGTGTAGACTGTGAAGATTACGTCATGTTTGGATTTGATGACGGTATTTTAAAAACGAATATGAATGGTATAAAATGTCCCTATATCGGCACAAATTACACGAAGTGACAACAGTAGTTCCTGTTCTGTATTATTACTTACTCTGTTCTGACGTCACGCCCCGGCAGAGAGCGGAAATTGTCTCGCCACCAGGGTCAACGGTCATGACGGGAAGAGGGAGGTGGTGAAGGGGGACAGTTTCTAGAACAATGCGGTCTCGAACATGGTGACGGGGAGTGTTGTTGGAGAGATCGCGTGACCCGGGGGGGGGGGGGGGGGGGGGGGGGGGGGGGGGGGGGGGGGGGGGGGGGGGGGGGGGGGGGGGGGGGGGCATTCCGCCTACCAAGTGCGAGATCGTTGGTATTCAGACCTACAGTATCTCGCGAGAGAGCTTGTTTCC
>PNEQ01129903.1:0-20248 GCA_003012365.1 Medauroidea extradentata | reverse complement strand
GCAAAAAAATTATTATATAATTTTTTACTGTAGAATTGTGTTATAATACGTATTAATGTTAAGTTAAACATAGTTTTATTCTTTAAAAAAATATATTCAATTTTTTAAATATTTTCAGGAAAAAAATTTTTTGTGAAAAATTCCACTCCACAGGGTCCAAAGCCTTTCAATAAACCATACTCATGAAAGGGTTAATACATATTTTCTGTTAGGTGGAAAAAAATTTTTTAAATTGTGTTTGAATTTTGTACAGTATGACATGACCATCCAATCAATTGATCCGCAGACAATCTTGATAACACAGCAACTTAAACTTACTTCTATTACTATTCTTACCTAAGTAATTATATTTACATTTTACGTGGTATTGTACAATTATCACTGGCAGAAAGGCTTGCTGTTTAACTCTCTATGTCAACAATGTGCTTATTACAATACATTTTATTTAGCCCTTATGCTATCTTTTGTTTTCTCTCTTACTGTACTAAAATATTTCAACAGTTTTATCTGCTATTGTAAAATATCAGATCAATCTCAACTTTATACTTTTTTTTCACATTCATATAGTACTCCATAACTTAAGTTTGCTAGCCAAACGAGGTAACCAGGCTGCCAATTAAAATATATACAGTAGAGTCTCGTTATAGTGAAATGTCACGGTTCTGCGTTCAAACTTTGCTGTAGCCATGTCTTTGCTATAACCGAATTTGGCAGATTCTGACCCCTAAACCCAAAAATTGCATTGAAACTGTCTTTAATATTATTTTATTACAAAGTAGTAAGTTATTTTAAGGAAATGTAGGTTTATTTTAACAGGTAAGTATGTGCTGGTTACAATGATACCCAACAAGTATGGATGCAACTATTCGCTAAGTCAAAACTGGCCAAAATCTCCACCGCGTCATGTAACTATGGCTGTCAGTCGCTGGACCGCCTCAGCGGTGTCTCGCCCGTACGGGCGCACGGCAAAAGTGCACGCGCCGGCAGTCAACATGATTACACTGCCGGCCGCTGCAGACCAATGTAATCAGTTTGACAAGTGTAGCAATTTATTTATTTATTTCAGCATGCATGCTCTGATGATAATCCTATGTGCTCTTTCACACTGTGGCATGTATCGAATAATTCGTGTGCTTGCACGAGACATATAAGTCTGCTTGGACGGGTGAATGTAATTGTTCACTTGTCTGTTGGGCAGTGTTATTTGCCAGCAAAAATAAGCGACGCCAACATAGGTAGTTTCTTTATTTTGGCGCACTAGTAGTGAACTTTGTTTAGCGGCGGCACAAAGTTAAGTTTGAAGCCAATTAGTAGTAACAGAAGTGCGTGCATGAGTATGCATTGACATTGAGCAGGGTCACAAGTTTGTGATTTTATTCCAGCAGTGTGCCGATAGAAAACGTGTCTGACCTACGTGAGCGCTACCAAATCTAGATAGACAGTTTGTTGAAAAGCAATGCTAAATCTAGACATGCTTGTTTTCACACATGGCCCACAACCCATAATTTTATTTTTTACTTTTTATTTTTCTTTCTTCCCCTTCAGCTGTCCAAACAG
The DNA here is from genome assembly GCA_003012365.1 of Medauroidea extradentata. NCBI lineage: Eukaryota > Metazoa > Arthropoda > Insecta > Phasmatodea > Phasmatidae > Medauroidea > Medauroidea extradentata. The sequence goes on along the minus strand of PNEQ01129903.1, from coordinate 18,691 downwards.
ACTCGTTCCAAGACAAAAAAAGGGACTTACTCATGTTCCCACGCTGTTCCTGATGGTGTGCACGATACTTTAACAATGCAGTGGTCAGCCCGCAAGGATTTATTGCTTCTCGCTCAAGTTGATGGGATGTTTAGTGTGTTAAATTATAATTTATAATTAGTGTACAGTAAATGTTGAAACTGCCATTAAACTAAAAGATAAAAACACATACGGCCGACTGTGTGAGCATGAAGATGAATCAGAACAGCAAATGTACTGACACAGGATGCATCCTCTCGTCCTTGCTGCTTATCTCAAAAAGCTTAAGGTCTACGGAGTAAAATATGAGCTGTAGCAAGCTCAGCAGAGATAAGCACAAGTAGTTGTGTGGGTACGTGTGTGAGAGAGAGACAGCGCTATCTAATTCAGTCAGAATACGCAGTTCTTGTTCCAAATAGCTGTGTCGTCATCTGAGCTGAGCGGAAGCTTTTTGGGAGCGCCTCGGGCTACGTCACAGAGGATCTACGCACTCTCCAAGAACATTTTTCATTTTCTAGGAGACTTTCCCATTTTATCGCAGTTTCTTCGCATTTGTGAAAATTTCGGGCCTCTAATTATTGCTGAATTTTAATGAACATACAGTATTTTAAATAATCTTTCCTGCTCGCGATGTTAGCTTTTTCCATTTTATTCCTTAAAAATTTAAAAAAAAAAATTTTTTTTTGCCGGGCATTGAGAATACTGTCGTAGTTGCGTTGTTGTAGTAGCCAATGTCGTAGTTGCAGGGCTCGACTGTACGCTTATAAAAATCCAAAATCGTAATCCAAAGTCGTAATCCGAAATCGTAATCAATAATTAAAATCAGAAACGCAAGCTGTATGTGAAACTAAGCACGGTTGAAAGCACAATGATTAACTACGGAAACGTAGCCAACGGTCACCTGTGTCGTAAAGGGGTGGGGACAATAAACGACGCAATTCTATTTTTAGAACAATGCGCGCTTGTGTTTGAAGAGGGAAGCGAGGTGTCCAGACAGAAGCATGACTAGTATAGCGGGCCTGCTCAGAATGGTGAGGGGTGACGGCGAGAGGGTCGCATCCGGCTAACAAACACCTACTCACTTCACAAGGTCAAGTACATCGCCGCAAGCCTGCTTCACATGGTCACGAATCTCGATGCAAGCCTGCTTCACACGACTCACCATACAGGTTTCTACTCATAAAATTCACATTTTTTATGGAATTTTTTTTGCAATTTTTTGACGGTTACTCAAAAGACTTTGCTATAACCGTGTTTTCGCTATTTACGTGTTCGCTATGACGAGATTCTATTGTACTTTAATTACACATTAAATTTAACTGTAGCAATATTATTTCATTTTTTTCACAGACTTGTGGGAATACTTTTGAAGGTTCTTGAATGTCTTTTCGTCAAATCACTGTGTTCATTATTATCATGTTTGTTAAATCACGGTTATGCTGTACTTACTAGTGGCAGATATGTACAGAGTTATTTTAATTTATGTTTGGCCACTAACAGCATTTAATTGTTGAATATAAAGGAGTTATAATATTGTTGTGAAGCCCATACACACTTGCTGGAACTGTTTTTGCTATAATTATTTTTTAAGCCTAAACAAGAACAGATATCAAAAATATGCTTGGCAATTTTGTTTGATGTGGTTTTCACCATGTTAGCTGATTTCTTCAAGTCGCAAACACTATAATTTTTGCTGAGTATATTACTAACAAAATTTTAGTTGACTGGCTTATAAGTCACTGCAAAAACTATTTTAAACAGAATTAACTAACAGATTTGTAATATTTACTCTAGTTTCATCTTAAAAAATAATTATTGCAGAAATCATAGAAACAGCGGAGCATGGCTTCATACATATATGTATTTTAAAATATAATATTGTGCCCCACTTGGACACAATCACAAGATCGGTTGGGGAGTCAGGGTTGTTAATACCTTCGAAATAAAGTGAAACCAACATTCAAGAATTCAGGTGTGTCCTATATTATACATTTGAAGCGTATTGCAGTCTGCGTATCTGAAGTTTTCACCAATGACGGTTGGAAATTAAAGAAAAAAATTTTTTTAAATAAGTATGAAATTTTTAAGAATTTGTATTTTTGCACGAGCCGCGCACTATGTGCTGCAAGAACTACTCGCGCCTCACTCGCAGTGCACGAGAGCAGCTAGTCTTGTGTTGTCAGCTCCTGTTATCTGCTTTGTTACACAATGTGCTTGGTGCTCATGGTTATCATTAGTATGATGCAGTACGGGCAGGAGCTGCAAAGAAGCGATGCTGTGTCAAGTGTGCAGGCGGCGGCAGTACTTCACTCCCATACATCCTGTGGCTCGCCGCACGCTTTCAAAACAAAATTATTTGATATATCCCATGAGCCACATTGCCTACTCGCAAACTGCTTCCATGCAGAACACACACGTGTATTTAATTACATTGTCTTGTTTGCCAGCTTGCCGCCCGCACGTAGGGCACGGCCTTGAAGTGCATGTACACTGTGCAATTATAAACGATTCCGTGGCCTGCATCGCAATGTTTCCTAAAAATAAATACTGTAGTGATCCTTCAAAACCGAAGAGTGATCGCTAAGTTCTTAGTTTGACTAAAAAAATGAAAATGCTACATTTACTAAAAGACAATACGTCTGTTGCAAATGTTGGCCGCAGGTATGGGGGAAAAAAACAAGTGTATCATTCGTACGTCATGAAATAAAGCACGACAAATAAGATCAAATGTTAGTACTGCACCGAAAACGGCAGAAAAAATCGCGCCAAGTTAAATTTAGTGTAATCAGTGGCGTTGTATCAAAATGAAAACCGCTAAAACTTTGTCCTTGTCCGTGTTTACACAGGTTAAAATATTATTTTATGTGTGGGAAAAACAATCGTGTTAAGTCTATTTTAGTGTAATCAGTGATGCTGTATTAAAAACGAAACTGCTAACATCCTTAAGGCGGCCTAGTGAAGGATATGTTTGTACGTGTGAGGTGAAAATCGATGAGGCGCTACAAGCAATGTCGGCCGGCACACGTATTGTGATTTCGCCTCTACGCCCAAAGTTGTAAACACGCGTGCAGTGTGTAGTCCTGTAGGAAAAAGACTACAAGAAATACTTGGCACATCAGTTTGGCATGCTGTGAATAGAGGCGATATGCTTCTCGTCAAGCGTGGGACACTGGCTCGTATCGCTACACTGTTCCCATGCGCCAAAGGTGGATATTCGACACTGGCGAAGACTCTAATTAATTACGGTCAAAATATTTTATGTTTGTAATCCTATACTTTTCCGTAATTTATATGCACATCATACATGCAAAATATATTTACAGACAATTTTAAAATATTCACGCCTATGTAGTCGTAGTTGTGCTTGTTGCACTGTTATTTTATACGTTTGGTTGACACAAATAAATTAAGCATTACAAGCGAGAAATAGTGTTATCAAATATAATTCTATCAACTCGTGTGGCGTCTCTCCCTCTTCGCACAGCACACATTCTTGGCAGTGTAGGGTGGAGAGATAGCATGGCGCATCAGGCTGTGCCGTGTTGCGACATCAGCCAGACCACCTGGCTTGTGGCGTGCTGTGGCCATGTCTTCGCATCCTCACAGCTCGCAGTATATTTGCAGCTGTATCTAATGTGCCACATTTCACACGTGATGTAGCATTTTTATGATATTTAAATGTTGTGGGAAACTTTATGAACGTATTAAAGATATGTACTTCACATAAACATAGTAGTACATGGATTTACGGGTGAAATTTTTTATATATAAAATGCATATGGTGGTTTATGTAGTTTATAAAGGTGACTTGAATATACACGGTTTTCGTTATCCGCGGATTTTCTGGAACGAAATACTGCGGATAAGGCAGGCCGACTGTACAAAATGAAAGTTACACTGGCGTATAGTTCCCATTCAAAACACATATATCAACAAAAAGAATAATAAAGTTTTACGCCACGTAACCCCTCGGAACGCCGTCGGTACAAACGTAACTAACCAGAAATTAACTGAACTCAATATAGGTAGACATGCAACTTACCGAGAAAACGCTCGAACGACCCAGGAAAACAACACAATACAAAACATTAAATCAAACTTACCGACAGAGTGCGGAGAGGGTGAAGCAACCAGTCAGGACCGAGGATAGCACGGGAGTGCCGGCCCAGAGCGAGCGCAGAGGCGCCGATGGGTGGAAAGCGGGAGTAGAGAGGAGGGGAAAGAGGGGGCAGACTTGAGTGGAGGCACAAGCGGCTCTGAAGATGCCCGACCTCGCCCGAAGCAGAGGCGGGCCGACGACAAAAGTTCCAAAATGTAGAATGGCGCTCACACAAACGTCCATCACAAAAATTAAATCACTCCCAGCCTGAGAATAAATCATATAATGCACATGGCTCAATCCAGAGTCCAAAATGCCAGGGCTGGGGAGAACTGCAGCATAACATAGTATAATTTCATACATTGTTATAAGCTGGATTAGGCACGCTAAGACTTAAAGGTCTGTGATTACATAAATGAAAATAAGTAAAGTGAACATAATTTAGTTACAACTATCTAAACCAAAATTCTTAAATGTCACTAACAATCAGTGTTCCAGTTATGACGAGTATATCACAAGTTATGGGCAAACGAAACAAATAATTAATTCAGAACAATATATTTCATTTCTCTATACAAGTTCTCTGTTCATAACTGTCTCTTTACACACTCTCAAATTATGGACCCAACTCGGTGCTCCCTAATGGTCCTCTTGTAGTTCCAGAACGCCCTCGTCTACACTGCTCCTTGCAGCACTAAATATTGTTGAATACTCTGGGCCGCCACTCGCAACTGTCACAACTCACTCGTACATAAGTTGCTTCACTGCCAAAACTCTGTTAGTCTGTAGCATAGCTCCCTTTTGTAATCTTAATCAAGAGTCCAGTAATGTTTCTGCAACTCTCTGTTTCGGAGCTATGAAAAACACCTCGCATCAAGGTCAAATCACCGTCTGGAAGAATTGAGTAGGCTCGAGAATTCTCTATGCAGTGATATCTACTGTTATCCGAGTCATGAAACTTGAGATAGGCATGCAGATGGCTGCTGCAGTATGTCACAGAAGGAAATGCAAGCCGCACAGTGCACATCAAGATCCTTTATTCCTGCTACCTCTGTAACAACTTACGCTGCTTGCATAATAGTTGCAGCTCGCAACATGTTAATTTTGTGTGTATAAACACTGATAACATGTGTTTTTGAGGACAAATATTAAACTTATACAAAATTGGGAATTTCCATTTTATTGTAGTGAGAGTGTAATTTCTGCCTATGTGTTATTTCTCAGTATAGTTTTCAAATTTGGTTATATCCAGCATCATCAAGTGCATTAATGTGTCTCCGTAACAGTTTGCTTGAGGTAACGCACTCCAGCATGCCAGTACTCATACACAAACTTTGTAGTCACATATCCACACTTGTAATAAAATATATCTGTTATCTTACGGATGCGGGATAGTGTTGTGGTAAAGGGCATACCTAGGAATATTTTCCACAGGGGGTTTCAAACTTTAATTTTGCAGAAATGTTTCAATGTCATATTAACATATTTTCGTAACCTATTGGTTGGTTTTGTAAGATTTTATACCTTATGTAATATGTAAAATACAGGCTGTCCACACCGAAATGCCCTAATTTCAACGAATTCGCATTGCCACAAAAATACAGATATGGAAATGGTGCTAGCTTATATAGCACGTTAGAGGTTCCAAGTTTCATGAAAAAAATCACAGCACTTCCACATGAGCTCCTTTAGTGACACTGAGGATATTAAGCCGGTACTCAAGTTCCGTCCACGTCCGCGCCAACATGTCTGGCATGATGGCAGCTATGGACTCCACAATTCGAGCACGGAGATCCCGAAGTTCTCGTACTGCAGTGGCATACACCCTGTCCTTCACATAGCCCCACAGGAAAAAATCCAAGGGCGTAATGTCCGGGGAACGTGGAGACCACTGAACGGAGCCATCTCGTCCAACCCAATGACCAGGGAACGTGGTGTCAAGAGCACGACGCACATAGAGCGACCAGTGGGGCGGAGCGCCATCTTGTTGAAACCACAGATGTGGTTGGAGGTGTTCAACCTGGGGAAACGCATACTGCCCCAACATGTCCAGATACGTCGTCTCGGTGACTGTCTTCTCTGCGAAAAAGAATGGTCCGATGACCATATCGCACATGAGGCCACACTAAACGTTAACCTTTGCGCTGTCTTGCAAATTTTCAGTTGTGGAATTTGGGTGCTCCGACCCCCAAACGCGAACGTTGTGCCTATTGACGGTTCCCGAGATGTGGAATGTCGCCTGGTCGTAAACATGATGCGTGACAGAAAAGTAGGGTCCTGGTGGCATCTGTCTAGCATATCACATGCAAAGGCGTATCGTTGGGGGTAGTCGTCTGGTTTCCGGGCCTGCACAATCTGAACCTTGTATGCATACCGGTGCAACTGCTTTCTGAGTACCTTATGCACGGTCGTCCGCGGCATTTGAAGTTCTCGCGAAGCTTGGCGAATTGATTTTCGTGGACTTCGTGGGAATGCTTCACGGACATTTTGGACCTATTCATCAGAGACCCGCCGACCTCCTCCATGTCTTTTCTCTACGCTTCCAGTGTTCAGAAACTGTGCATGCCACGACTTTATCCTCTTGGCATCGGGCGCAGCTTTGTTGTAAACACCTCGAAATTCACGTTGCACTTTAATTATGGACTTGAACTCGGCGTACCACAAAACAGTTTGAGCCTTTATTGTACAGACACCATTTTGTTGTCGGGAAGTCACCAACACCACAATGCTTCACTTTACGGCTCTGCAATATTCAGGCACAAATTTGGTACCTGCAAGGACCCAATGAGCATATCAGACCTGCAACAAACATAATATTTCTATTTTTACATGACCACTCAAATTAGGGCATTTCAGTATGGACATCCTGTATAATACCTGGATAAAGAAACTGATATTTCAGAGGGGTTTTGAACCCCGTAAAGCATCCCCCTGGGTACGCCTATGGTTGTTGTTGTTAGTTTTTGAGCCATTTCTATGCTCCTTTACCTTCCACCACAATGTTAACACAGGATATACTTCAAGGACCCAATGAGCATATCAGACCTGCAACAAACATAATATTTCTATTTTTACATGACCACTCAAATTAGGGCATTTCAGTACGGACATTCTGTATAATACCTGGATAAAGAAACTGATATTTCAGAGGGGTTTTGAACCCCGTAAAGCATCCCCCTGGGTACGCCTATGGTTGTGGTTGTTAGTTTTTGAGCCATTTCTATGCTCCTTTACCTTCCACCACAATGTTAACACAGGATATACTTCAAAACAGTGGAATGTGGCATGATAGATTATTGTATTTAATAATGTTTACTCACATGTGTGTAGAAATAATGTCCTTTCATGTTTTACTTATTTAACAATAGTGCCAATTATTATTTTATTAGTAGCATTAGATACAAGACAGTTATTATTGCTTATTTGAATATTATATTACTGTAAACTAACAATTTACACACACAAAAATATAATAAACACAGAGAATGGAAAAAAGGAAGATGGTAGAGATAGAGTATTTGTGTATGTATGTGTATGCACATGCATACAGTAGTTGTGTGTGAGTGTGTGAGTGTAGAGTACTTGGTAGTATTGTTCATACACTTCATGGCAGACAATCCTACTGACATCTTTGGAGCAACTAGTCTGAGGCATTTATCTACATTATGTACAGTACGTCGAAACATTAGCTACATTTTTGTAGAAAGATATTCCAGGCAGCATGCTACTTGTTATGTTAATTGTTTTGGGCACAGTCATGCAACAAACTTGACTTCTGACTTGGATAAAGCCACAGGCCTACTTCAAGACTTTTGTAAGATTGCAGATGTGCTTCTTTGGAAGAGAGTGTGTGTATAATGTATGTGAGCGACAGGATGCCTTGTAAGACTATTATGAGTACATCACTAGTCAGCCAGGTAGAGTGTTGTCATAGTTGTGAGGCTGTTGTTTCTGAAATGTAGGACCGAACCCCAAGATAGAGAGAGCAGAAATGGACGGCTCCAATCGTAAGGCCATCGTCACAGAGTCCCTGTTCTGGCCCAATGGTCTCTGCATTGACTACACCATGGAAAGAATCTACTGGGCAGACGCCAAGCATCATGTCATCGAGACGTCCCGCTTTGACGGCAGTGACCGCAAGAAGGTCTGTTTCTAGTTTCTTCATTGCCAAAGCCTCATTTACTTTCACATCTCTTCTCTTCATTGTCTGCATCAATTTGCATGCTCTTCAGTTAGCTGTAATTCTTGTTCCATGTTGTGTACATATAAGAAATAAGCTGTACGTGGTAATGTAATAGAAGGTGTAATTTATAAAACATCAAATTTTTATGTGTATTATTCTGCAATGTTATTCTCACAGGAAAAAATAATATATTTGGATGAAATACCTTATTTTCTAATATCCAAAACATTGTGTCAGAATTAAAATTTATTTTATTTATGTATTTTTCTACAAACCGCTATTACTTACAAAGTGTAGTAAATTATTATTGGTACTAAAGAGGTTTATTTTTATGCAAACGCACAGAGTAGCTTATAACCTCTATCTACCGACAGTTCACAAGAATTGCGTTGTTAGATTCGAGCAATTAATTTCGACCCTAAAAAAGTTTTAAAAAATGTTGTCTAAAGTGTGTATTTTGAGTAAAGTTTTTGTTGAACTTTCACTGGGTCAGAACAAATATGTCCATTTTTTCAAGTGAAGACTTTATTTAACATAGCAGGCAGATAGTTTTTTCTATAAAATTATATTTCCTACAACTATGTTTACTGTTTCCCAATAATTATTTTAATCTTTAGCAATGCAAAGTGTTATGGAGTGTATTACATCTACAAAAGGCACTCTGTAACAATTTGATTACAGACAGCATAGTGATTTAGTGATTTACATTGTGTTTACAGTGTTTTAAGAATATGTAAATATTTGATATGTAGATATTTTAAAATACGGATTGCTGAAGTATGTGTGTGTGTATATATGTGCAGTAAACTCCTGACTATCCGTGTTAATTGGTGCCGTGCAATGCACGGATAATCGAGAAACACGAATAACCGAAGAATTGCATATTTGTTTAGATAAAAATAAAAGTGTAAAAAAATTGAAATTATTCATAACTAACTCAAATACCATAAGGACCTACGGTTTTGCCTACAAATACCATATTTCACAAACTTTTCACCAAAATAAGTAAATATATGTTTGGGGTACACGGTAAACACGAGGAAAAATTATGTTGAAATTTCGTTAATCCATTCTTGTGCGATCCTGTTAATCCATTCTTGCGTGCAAAAGTTGACACACATATGTTCCAAAAAGGTTTTTTTACAAAACTGTTTGGTTTTACCATTGTTAAACACACATAAAGCTGCACGAATAATCAAAAAAACCGGTTGATCAGTGCATGGAGCCACATATTTTTAGCGAGCAGTACTGAGCTCAGTGAACATATCCCTATGGACTTGCGAATCATGTATAAATTTGTAATTAAATTTTATTCCATTTGTATTTGCATTATTTAATTGCTGTGATCTTTTGAAAATGAAATTTTATTACTTTACAATTAAATTTTTTTTGCATGATTTTATCACAATGTTCGTAGCATTATTGTGTGATTCTTACATGCATATTTCTGAGGACTTTTTTTGTTTGTGATTTTGTGGTCTTTTGAACATATTTCAATTATTTTTGGTAACAAATTTCTTTCCGTAGTTTTATTGCAAATTTTGTGTCTACGTTATATGATTATCTGTATTTATTCTTATGTTTTTTTTGTAGAATTATGGCTTTGTGGTCACATGACCGTATTCAATCAGTTTTTACTAGAGATAGGACGATTCCATTTTTTTTTTTTTAATTTTCAGTTCTCGATTCCAGCCACATTTTTCTCTATTCTTCAATTTTCAATTACTACTTCAATCCTTAGTAGTTATGAGAAATTTGAATTTTTGAATGGCTACAGTTCATTTAATAAAATTAACTAAGCAGAAGATGATAATATTATATTGACTTTATTTGCATTATTTTGAGTTTGATTTCCATACTTGCTACTCGTAATTGTTCACACACATTTAAAAATTTGTTAATGCACTTAACTTTTAGGTTAGTATTATTTTTATCTAGTAGTGGTAGCAAGATAATGAAAATTAGGACTTGTGGATGGGTAGTAAACAGAACTGTTTGAAATATATCCAAATAAAAACTCCCTGCTTGGATATATTTTCTTATAGTTAACAATAGACGTTTTTATACATACCCATGTACCAACTGCACATTTTTTTCTCAAAAACAAAGTTTAAAAGTAGGGGTGCGGCTTGTACATGAAAATCAATATTTCATGGATAGCTAAGGCCTGGAAAAATTCATCATATTATACATTACAGACTGCTGTAAGGATGTATTATAATAGAAATATACACTATTTAGCCTTGTACCACCTGCCCTCGTGTAAGACCTGCACCCCACATTTTCAACGTACAATAATTTTTTTTTTATTTCATACAGTTCCAATTTAATTGCCTTTTGTTCAGAAATGTAATTAAATTAAATTTAAATATTACGAGAATTTAATATGTCGCAGACGTCTTAAGAATTAAATTACACCCAAAAAGTATAAATATGACTCACGTGTTGGAAGCAGCGATTGTGAAAGCTCAAAGCTGGCTGACACACTGCAGCACGGAACGTGAATGCTGCACTCTGTCAGCAGTTGTCGGTATTTCCAAGTGCACACTGTACTGTAGCGTGATTGTGGCGCTGTCTGGTGGAGCAATGAATCCCTATCTCAGTCTGGCTCTCCACGCTGTGAGTAAGTAGATACTTGTTCATCGGACTGTGCGAATAGGACAAAGGATCTAGGTACATGCTACCTTGGCACCGCTCGGCACGTCCCAGCGGGCCGGCAGCCGCAGAAGTAAGGCAGTTTACTTAGCGGACGGCAATGCTAGTGGTAATGCTAGTGTGACATATTTACTGCTTATGAGCTACAATCTGTTATTAAAGGGTTTTCACACTTATTTTTCCATTATTATAAATCTTCTAGCAGTCTCTATAATGTATGATAAACCCAACTTTCCCAAACCCAAATTGTCCAAAAACCTTGATTTCAATGTACATATGACCTGGACCCTGAATTTTCAATTTAGTTTGCGAGAAAAAAAAATGTGCACGTGGTACATGGATAAATACACTAAGTATTAAGCCCTTTACTATCAGATTGTAGCTCGTAACCAGTAAATACGTAATGGCAGCATTATAGTCAACCAAGGCAATGACGGTGCATACACGTACAAGCATGTGTTGGTGGCTGCTGGTCCGCTGGGACGTGCTGAGTTTGCGGCGCACTAGACTAGGGCCGCTGAAGCATGCAGAGTGGCGCCATGGCAGCCTGCACCTCGACCTTTTGTCTCACTTGCCTGGTTCGAGATGAGTGAGCATCTAGTCACTCGTAGCGCAGTGTGTGGTGGCACGGGGAACCAAAACTGAGATAGTGTTTCATTGCTTTGTTAAGTATCGACTACTGCCAATAGATTGCAGTTTATGCTCCTGCTGCGAAACACTAGTTCCACGTGCCGCCATTGTCCAACTACGCCAAACGGTGCTGAACACTGTTTATGCTATTTCATTGTTAAGACGTCGTCTACATGTTTAATTAAATTAAGATTATATTTATTTACTTAAGTTTTAGAACAATAGGAAAAATGAAGTATGCTGTGAAAAAATATTTTTCCTTGAGAGAGATTTGAAAGAGGGTTCCTGGTCTTACAGGGGGGGCAGGTGGTACGTGTGTAAATATGGTATTTGAAGAGTTACCTACACAGTACAGTACTGTAATTAATGAAATAGGTATCTAGTTTTGGCAAAACTCAAGAACAAGGCATTTTTGTATGAACTCTGTTGTGAGATTTCACTTTTTATTAACTTATATCAGTTGTATAATAATTATGTTACAGAGTTTGTGATAAAAATGTTTGTTTGCCTAGACATTTAACACGGTCGTAGAAGTACAGGTCTGGACACTCGCCTATCTACCAATGTATTTTGCTTGACCTCCTTGTTTGGCTGCAGTTCACCAAGTTACCGAGAGTGTTGTGCGTGTTTGGTACTACTATCTGGGCGGTCGGTCTCAGACTGCGCCCACTTTTTTTCCAGTGTTTACATTATAAAGTAAATGAAGATTTCTCTAGCCGTAATTTAGGATTGTGAGCGAAAGATGTATTTCATAAATTGCTAAAAAATAAATTTTGATAAAAAGTGGGAGGGAAGTGGGCAGATTTGAGCCCGACCGCCCTGATAATAGCACCAATCACGCACAACTTTCTCGGTAACTTGGTGAACTGCAGCCAAATAACAAGGGGGTCAAGTTTCCAGGCGAGTGTTTAGACCTATTCTTCTACAGCCGAGACATTAACTGAAGAGCTGTAACAGGGTGGCGAGCAACTGGGAAAACCGGGAAAAGTCAGGGAATTTAAGACGTCTGGAGAAGTCAGGGAAAAGTCAGGGAATTCTCTAAAAAAAACCTGGAATTTCAAAATTTGGTAAACGAACATTTCCGCGAACACAACGTACCATTTTCTTGGTACATATACCAATTTTATAGTTCCATAATATTTTTCATACCTATAATTGTACTTGTGTGGAGCAGTGGATTTGATGCGTGGTACCAGTTTTTCGTCTCAAATACGATTTTTAGGCATTTTGTACCAGAATTTTCAGTTCCCGCCAGTGTTGCCAGACCAGTGGTTTTCCTGACAGTGTGTTGTGATGTTTTCAAGTTTCCACAGTGGTAAAAAATTACTCTCTCGTGGTGTTTCTTGCATACCGTTTACAAAATGTCGTAAATTTTAATGAAGATTTAGTTAATAACGTGGGTTTTAAACAGTTGTAGTCTTTTTCCCCAAGAGTTCGTAGTAGGAATGAAGGCGTGGACTTGGCAACGTAGGATTCTCAGTTCGCTTTTGTTCTTAACATGCGGCATGCTGATACGTTCGTAATCGTTGTCGGTTGTTTATTGTGTACTTAGCGTGGCGCAAATATTTTTTTCTATGCTTCGTGCAAGTATTAATATCTTCTCATCATGTCTGAAGTCCGTGGATTTACATTTAAAATGTATTTTATCTACTGTACCGTATAATGGCGGAACACGCCTGAACATTTTGGCTCGTGCAGTGACAAAGGTGTGTTAAAAAGTTACAGCAAAACGTGATATAGTGTGTGTTTATGAAAATGATTAAGTGCATTAAAAATATCTGGAAATGTGTGTTATTTCCACAACGTAATTAATTTAGGGAAATTAGTCATAACAGGAAGGAAGAGACTGTATTGGTTAACCGATCCTACTATTACATGAATCGCAAAGATCCTGGTGATAACTCTGCAAGGTGCAATTCGTGCAATGTTAATTTTTCTTTAAGCAACATGGGCTGGCGTTCCGTTATAAACCACATTGAAGGCAGAAAACCCTATGTAGGCTAGGAGTTTAAACTGTGAAGGTAGGCCTAGATGCTTTTTTTCAAATTCTACACAATGCGAAAAAACAATGTTTCCAGATTAGTGTCACAGCAAATAAACTTCAGTTACAGTGAATTAATATAGTTTTTTACATCACATTTGTTCTTGGCATCGTATTTCATGGATGAAATGAGTTAATTGCTAGAGGGGAAGATAGTTGAAGTTTGTTTCGATGAATCATTGAACAAAGTTTCTCAAAAACAACAGGTGCACATTACAGTATGTTTTTGGGATTCAAAGAGTGATGGTGTAGTGACCAGGTATTACACTATTGTTTTAGGCCACTTATTTAATGCTTTTAATCCTGGTATCGAAAGCTTTTCTCTCCATAACTTCACAACCACAGCATTTTAAAAGTGTAAAGTGAATTGACATAAGTAAAAATTGTTGTATTTGAATATTCCTAGGACTTTGTTGCTTTGTAAATATTGAAGAAATATAATTTCTGCAAGGTGAAGTTATGTTGAATACTAGTGTTCAGCTTCACAAAAAAAGATAAATATTAAGTATCACTACTCATAGTGTACTGGCCAAACTATTGATTTTAGACATATAGTTTATTGTGAAAAATGTTTCTACAGACATAAGTAGTCCTACGTAATTTTTTTGTTAGGTTAGGTTGGTTTAAGTTGTGTTAGGTTATGTTAGTTCAGTGGCGGCCGGTCAATGTTTTGAGCTCAGTGCTCTGAATATAATGTCCTTCACCCCCTCCCCCGCTAAATCGCTATACTTTCTTTCCCTGCGAATTATCATATTTTTAACTCAAAGGTATAGGACTTTTGCTTTACATGTATTGAGAAATTGCACTGCGTTTCATGGCAAGCAATAATGTAGCCAATAAAGTGTGTTATAAAAAACTTTCAACTTAAAGATGTTATCTACAATGTATAGATACTCGTTAAATACACAAGCAATGAATACCACCAACGGCAAGTTAGTATCCTAAAATCTCAGTTTCTATACATTTGTTCTTACTGCGTTCCCTCTGTGTTTTCTCACGATTAATGTGAACCCGACTCGTAGATTAAATGACAACAATATCGCATGTGAGACGTCTTATGACTACATTAGAGTTCGGCTTGTCTAAATGCAGACGCAATTTTATAACACGCGCGAAGTAGGCCTACGCATATCTTCAGCCCCGCATCGGCATATTATCATTTTGATACGGTTAAAGAAATATTCCGCAAACTATAAGTAAATAACTCCTTCAATTACGAAAACTAGACGTTTCATGTGCTTGTCCACTCTGCGCAGCTCTTTTTACTATCAACTAGGCCTTAGATCTACGATGTTTGTGATTACAATTACGAAACACGTAAATAAATGTGTGCAGTTCGTACCACGTCCATTCGGAAAACAAACTTGCCACTAATAAACCACGGACACAAACCTTACAATAAGTTTCCACCTATGCTCAAGCTACACAGAATTTTCACAAAAATGAATCAATATTGTAAAATTCGAATTACCAAATTATCCCATCATAGAGCGTCGGTAATGTTTCCATTGCGCCAAAGACTAATAACATAGATTCTACTGCAGTTCGTTATTTATGCACAGTATTACGTCACTGACGCCGACAACTTACAATTATAATATATAGTAACGTACTATTCATAAAAGTTATTCTAAGTCAGCTACACGTCCATGCGACACCGAAAATTACTTTGTTTACCGGTCTGCAGTTTACAAACACGTGCCCGACGCGAGCGGCCATCATTGTTAACGCGCTGACGTAACTGTCGCGCGCTTGCGCAGTAGATAGCAGGGCTACTCTGCTCATTGCACGGAGCAGGTGTTGATAAGGGCGAGGTTCCCGCGTTTCTCTTCGCCTTTGGCTGGGACAGGAAGTAGGAAAGGGGAGTGACAACCGTGCGCTAGTTCGCGGGAGCACCGAACCAGGTTTACGCCATAGAAAAGGGCGGCTTACACGAACGAAATTACTTGAGAAAATTCCGTCCGCCTATAAAACTTAGTGCAAAGCATTCGATCTCTTACAATGAAAGGTTAGAAGTATAAATTGTGTCACATTATCTGAAATTTAATAAAATTAAGTACACAATAACTTTGTAAAAGTTTACTCAGTGCTACAGCACGAGAGCACGGCCTTACGCACCGCCACTGTGTTAGTTTAAGTTAAATTAGGTTACAAACATTAAATTTGGTTTCCTAACTTAAATTAGGCAACCTACCAAAAATTTTACGTAAGGAAAGACATTAGAAGTAGTACTACATAAAAAATTTGTTACGTGACCTAACAACCTAACTTAACCTAACCTAACAAAACATTTTTTTTTACGTAGCACTACTTATAACGTCCCTAAAACAGATTCCATAAATAAATTATATGTCTAAAATCAATAGGTTGGTTGGTACACGATGAGTAGCGATTCTTAATATTTACCCAAAAAAATTTTTGTCGCGATTATAAAACGTTATTAAATTTATTGATATTTTATTGGTCAGGGAAATAAGAGCAGCTGACCTGGAAAAGTCAGGGAATTCTTTTACAGGTTTTGCTAACCACCCTGTGTAAAATAATAAAAAAAGTTCAGCTCACATGCATTTTTAAGTAACACATTTAACCTCTATAGATTCCTTGTTCATGGTGTGTGATCAGTATAACTGTTTAACAAGATAATAGAATACACATCTGAAGTTGCATAATGAAGGTTGGTAAAATTCTTTTAATACAGAATGTCCTTCAGTAATATGTAATATTTGAACGGCAGAGGGAAAGAGTTGAGAGATAGTGTCTACCAATGTGCATGGTGTGTTGTAGGTAATAAATAAAGGTCTGCCTCATCCCTTTGCACTGACGTTGTTTGAAGATGCCATTTACTGGACAGACTGGCATACCAAGAGCATTGTGACTGCCAATAAAGTGACGGGTACTGGACTGAAGACCATCCACTCTGGTCTCCACTTCCCAATGGACATTCACAGGTTAGCATAGCATTCACTCTTTCATACAGTTCACAGACTTAAGTTGGCTGTAACCAATGTATGTACCTCTTAACATCTTGCCAAACGTTCATTACTTTTAGAGAACATAAACACTGTGTATGTGACATTTCCCTTGGTAATGTGCTTGTTCTTTTCCATAACCCTGTTTGCATAATACTATCAGAAACCTGGTTTTTGTCTCTTATCATAATATATAGTAACCTAATTACATAGGGATATTCAGAATTTCTGTGTAACTTTCAGTGTAAATGTTTGGGAGTCTTCACAACTATTGAAGAAGGCTGGTTATTGACTTGTAAATTCGCTAGGATAGGTCAGTACTTCCGAGACTCGGTGTGATGATATCAGTGTCAAAGAAGGACATTTAAACATTGCTAAGGAACTCTAAAAACTGTGAATAAAGATTGCCAATTTCAGTTTTTAAAAGTGTTAAAAGCGGTCAAATATTTGTTGTCAAAACATTAAAGCAGTGTAAAAATTAGTTAAAAAGTGGTGGAAAAAATTTTAAGCAGTAAAATTACTGTTTTGTTATACTATCAAAGAGATTATTGTTAACCAAACAGTTTTGATTTTGCTTCTTTTTTTTAATATATGCAATGTATTCCTGATACGTAATTTAATAATTTCCTCAGTTACACATTTATTTTGAGTTTTTCCTTCAGTTTTTGAGTTTTAAAAATTTCCTCCAGTTTAGTCAGTCCCTTCAATAAGCGTAGAAATCAAAACTTTCTATTCCAAAAATATATTGTTGAATTAAGTTAATTTATCTAGCGTACCTATCCATAACAGGTCAAATGTTTGTATTTATCCACTGATGGAATAGCTGAAAATTTTGTTTCCACACGTTTTAGCAATTTACATTTGTGCTCCTACGCTTTGCGACACAGAGTAACTTCGTGAAATCTCTGTTTACACAAAGATCTCTCTGATGATGATTTTCAGTTACATCCATTGCAAAATTCAAAATTATTAATGCAACATCCCCAAAAATCTAAAACAAACATGTAAACAAATGTGCATTAGCACTTAAGTCACAGAGATATGTATTGTAACTAGGTAGACTTTGAACTTTTGCTGCCGCTACCGTTACGCGGCCGCCATATTTTCAACCCATTGAGGTCACGGTACCGCATAACCATGTAGTGTACTTATGTGAATTGATACACCTTGAGTACAAAATACATTTAATAAATATATCTAGGCTAGTGTATATATGGCCACAATCAAGGTTAAAAACATGAAATGTAAATATTAGGTTTAGTTACATGGTTAAATGTGTGCATAACCGTGAATGTCTGATTTTTTCGTGTATCCATTATTTAAACCCTTTAAATATTGGTGGAAAAGATAAAAATGTATTGAAATGGCATGCATGGATTATCAATGGTGTTTTGGCAAAAGGTAATAACCCACACATGATCAAATTTAAATAAGATATGATGTGTAAATTTTATAAAAATATTCACTTAATAAGTTATTAATGAAAAAATTATTATGTTAAAACACTGCAATGTTGCTTACGACCTTATGCCAAAACACAATTGAATCGTTACAGAGAAATGACAACTGAACAAAACCAGAAATATCTGAAGGGAAAACATACACATTTCAGTGATTGTGCCTCAATTGATTTGCATCAAAACATTTGGCAAGATATCTGAATTCACATGAAACATTGACACCGCTTTTAACAAAATTATGCTGTAATTCATGGAAAACATACAGTAAAACCTCTTTATAACGACCCCTCATGATTCCCGATATTAGGGTCATTATAAGATTTCGGACCCATTTGGAACCTCTATATGTCAAAATAGGCCGTTTTTGCATTAAGTCCATGTTCAATCATCTTAAGCAATAATAAATCTTACATTTAAACTTAGCTATAAACGAAATTTATGACCAGGGGTCTTTTAGAGAAAAAGCGATAGTGCATTCTACTCTCGGAGCTTTTATTTTACACCGTGAACACTTAGAAAGTCAAACGCTGTGAGGTTACGTGCCATGTTACTGCTTGCTTGTTATCAGCCAGCCTCTTGGCCGGTCGGGAGGATAGACCATGATGTGGGGGGGGGGGGGGGGGGGGGGGCGGGGGG
>PNEQ01129896.1:0-26107 GCA_003012365.1 Medauroidea extradentata | reverse complement strand
CTTAATAATCAAAACAACCTAAGTCCCGGACTTAAGTTGTTTTACTCATCACTAAGAAAATGCTGGGTCTGTTAAAACCACAACAAAGCCGAGGACTAATGTTGTTTTACTACTACAATGTAGCTCTTTGAAATGGCTTCATGATAATACAATAATCCCAAAATGCCGAATTTGTGACTTAAGTTGTTTTGCAAATTCAACCATTCATATATATATATTTCACTGCACTATTAACTCCCTGCAATACCCTTCCTAGCATTCCTAGAGTACTTCTCCTTTTAGACACCACTCTCTTTGCCTTATTCACCCTACGTCACTCTGTAACATTATGCCTTGGTAGTTGTATTCTGAAGCTTCCTAAATATATTGTCCTTCCCATATGTATGTCTGTGCTCCCAACCCTCTTCCTCGTAAACCTAGCAGTCTTTGTCTTTCTTACATTTATTTTCATTTTGCGTTATTCAGTCCACAAACGTAATACTAATAATAACAATAAGATTTACACTCGCAATTAGGCTAATGCCCGGTGACGAGCAGATTTCTTCCCATCCCACAGTGCCAAACCTCCAGTCCCTTCCTAAACCTTCTAACCCCATCACAGTCACTAACTCCTCCCGCAGTGCATTCCACACTCTCACTGCCCTCACCAGCATTGACTGTCTACCCCTATCCGTTCTCCTCCACACCCTCTGAATCTTCTCACTGTTGTTTTCTTTTTCCTTAAAAGTTCCCTTGGCTTGCAGACTAACCGCCCCATTCCCCCTCCTGGTTCATCACCTTATACAACCTGACCAGTCTTTCCATTCTCCTCCTGTCCCTCAACTGTTTCCATCCCAATTCCTTCATCATCACACTAGGCCTAAAGTTCCTTTCCTCCTCATCAGTCTGGCCCTGCCTTTTCCACTTATTCATCACTCATCTCGCTGCCTTTCTCTGGACCTTCTCCAGCACTCGTACCTCCACCTCCATGTACGCATCCCACTCCGCGGCAGCATATTCCAATACTGAACTAACCATCGTGCAATATGCCTTTCCCTTCACTTCAACACTAACTCCCTTCAAAATCCTTCCCAGCAGTCCTAAAGCCCTTCCTCTCTTCTTAACCACTCTGTCCACACGCTTTGTCACCCTTAGATCAGCCTGCATCATAACCCCTAGATACTTATATTCCGTGGTTTCCTCAATCTCCTGTCCATCACATCTGTATACCTCTCTACTCACCACTGTATTCCTATCAGTCATCCTGCAACTTGTTCCTTTCACCCACCCACCTACCTTACCCTAGTTATTGGAAGTCGAATGTATTCAAAAATGTACAGCAGGCTACGGTTCAGATTTGTATTTTCACTCTCGTAGGTATAATGTTAGTATTGTAACTTCACCCTACATGATAAGTTGTTGTCTGAAAGTACATTACCCGTTTAAGTAAATGTCGCTGAAGAAGGTATTATATGTAAAAATGTACAGTAATGGTAAATTATTTTTACTAGTATTATTTTATTCTATTTTTTTTTTACATTGCCATCAAGATACAATATGAAGACACATACTTTATGATTAGAGCCAGTGATTTTTGGTGAAAAGAATTCTGCAACAATTTGTTTCAATGCCTTATGTGAACACCTGTTTCTCTGTTTCATGGTCAGTAATTGGAAGTTTTTAACTTTCGGCGTCTCGGGGTCCTACCCGCAAATCACGGACGTGTGGTGTCGCAGTAACATTGTTCTGGTTGGCACAGTCGAATGAGCCACGCCTCTTCCCTATTATATTCTGCCAATAACCGCGAACCAGAGTTGCAGGTGTGCACGTAAGGCATTGAAACAAGTTGTTGCAGAATTCTATTCACCAAAAATCACTGGCTCTATTTATGACGATGGCAGGTAAAAGCTTTATAAAATTGTACACTGTAGTAGATTTCTTCAGTGTTGACAGAAATTTGGTTTTCAAGTGAGAATATGTCTTCGACTCTGGCCAACGTGCTCAATGATCTAAAACCCCAAACATTAGTTGTAAACCGTAGATGCATTTAAGATAAAACATATACAGTCGAGGTACGAACACTGTCCCGTTCTTTCAGTAACACTGTAAATGTATAATGTCAAACTATTTTTTCAGCCAAATAATACAATTAGTGCTTAACAATAACCTAGCTTGCTAACAGGGCCTGTACGTTGTAGGCTTGCAGAGCTGTGTGGGAATGTAAATGCTTTTTATAATGAAACTATCACATGCACATTATAGAAGCAGGTCTAATCATAACAACTACAAAAATTTATACTGTAGTGTTATTGTCAATCCATACACTTAGACAGTAGCAGGTAATCCTAAATGTTTCTCTATTATTACTTCTGTATAAAAAAAATTTATATACAGTACCGTATATTAAGAGCTAACACAGTTTCATTATTTCTTTTAAGTAAAATCAGTTTAGATTCTAACTTACACAACACATAAAAATCCTAAGAATACCCAGGAAAAACTCATAAAAAGGTATACAAACAGTTATTCTTCAAATTGTTTGCACATTCTGTAATCAGTAATCACATATCAATCAACAGGCCTACATTCTACTTACATATAGGCTTATGTTAAGATTATTATACAATAAAGTTTTCTACATAAAACATTCTAAGTGTATTATACTTTTTTTTTTCAAATGAATGTCTCAATGCAAGTTTCTCAAGAACAGCACAGTATTCGTGGTTTTTATAGTTATGCAAAACACTGTTAAATATAAGCCGTGATATTTTTACTGTAGCAACATTTACATCGCTACAAAAACCTACGCAGAACAATAAACGAGCGTACAACATACAGGTCACACAAGCAGGTTAGGCTGTGATACAATAGTCAAATTATTTGACATTGACAATGTAGGCTTTCGACATTACACACTCGTACACGTACTGAAACAATTTTAACAGTTTTCATACCTCAACTGTATACGATTTATCCTTCATATTTGTATCCACAGGATATAAAAAGTTTTTTTGGGGTTGTGTACCATGAATCGTACATGGCTCGACTTTTAAATCAATTTTTTTTCGTTGCCGAAGAAATTCACTACAGTATACAGTTTTACGTTACTTATACCACCCATTTTCACAAACTTTAATCCGTATAACGTATAAATCTAACGACTTCAATACACCAGATGATGACCACAAGACATCCATTAAAAAAGTACTGAACACTCATTTTGCGTTTACTTGTGTGGCAGCAAGTATCGTGTAGAAGGATATTCCATAGACTATCCACACAACTTTCCATGGAAGTTATCTTTTCAAGCTTCGTACAAGATTCCAATAAATCTTGTGCAAGTTATTGCATCATGGCAAAGGGTCTTAAGTTGTAAAAGATGTTCGGAAATTAATGACAAATGTTTTTTTCCCGGGCGTATTATAATTCACGTCATCTTCGCATAAAATGAGGGAATTGTGTTGTAATGCAATGATACTTTGGTTTTGTAATGTTGTGCAGCAATTATTAAATTATTCCCCATGGAATATTCTTTCTAGATATCACTTTTTTATCAGTTTCCTCGGAAAGTATACTGACCCTCCTAGTAATATAAACTGATGCACACAAAATGTTTGGAAACTCATCCAAAATACTCTCTGAATATGAATATTTGTCAGAAATGGTGACAATTACATATTACATATTACAACTTACAGATATAATGTTTAGTATTATACTGTATGTTGTCGAATCGGGTATACTTCTGTAGACAACTCTGTACTACGCCCGAAACATACCTACTAAAATGAAGATACTAATATTGCTTCCCGTTACCAACTGTATATCTCTGCGATATTGCAAGTTGAGTCTAAATTCGGCTAAGGAAATGCGGCTGCAGACTTACCATCATCGCAATCTAAACTGACCAAGTATACGAATTGTTGCCTAAAGCGATTTACAACCTCGTTACCCGCATTTACACCAGGAGTTGGAAAAAGACAACGTCAAAAATTAATTTTTTTTTCGGGCATTGGCGCTAACAGTGATGAACAGTAAAATATATCCTGGATTCGGCCATATATCTGCTTTCGTGTGATCATTTCCACAGTACTATAACTGTAAACAAGAAAATTCTTGGAAATCTAACGATTGAGATATCGAACTTACATAATTATTTATGAATTCTTATTCTACGGATATATCTACGGATGTTTCACTGTTGGTACTCCTGACAACATCAGAAGTGACTCACTGTAAACAGACCTATACGGGCTTCAGTCAAGTCTTCGACTGATGCTTCTTTATTCTTCGGAGGCAGAAATAGAAAACAATATGGACGAAACTGGTGCACCCATCAATAATAATACAGCCTCTAATCGTGGAGTACGAAAATTGGCACATAGTGTTTTTGCAGTGGTTGTATTACGGGAAATGTATAAATTAGCATAAATTAACACTACTTTACGAATTAGGCTGCTTTTCAACTTGATACAGACGTCAGAATAAAAACGTTTTAAACCATTTTAAGGTGCACAGAACACATTTCTAAACCGTGTACTATATAGTAAATTATGTCGGCAGGGAAGTCATTATAATAGACGGTGGCAGGGACTGGGGAAGCATTCGACGGTATTTTTGCTAAGGGACCGATTCAGCATTCTCATAGAGCGATTTAGAGAAACAATAGAAAACCGAAATCAAGATGGCGGTGGAAATGGTAATCGAAACCGGGTCCTCGCTAATACGAGTGCAACGTGTTACCGTTGCGTCACCTTGCTTGGTAAGGCGTGCCGTATTTTTAAAAACATAGAAATATACCAAAATTTTAAGTGTGTTTCCTGGTATTAGCGAAATGTATTTGGAATAAGTTTAACAGTTCCGGGGGAAAAAAGAAACACACAAATAAGTGGTTCGGGATAACATGAGCAATTTCGAAACCTTAGTAGGGCGGAGTTATGTAACAGCCAACTGATTTTTGGCGCCATCTGTTGTCTGTGGACTGATTTAACTAAAAAAAAATCAAGAACACCTACCCTGCATTTTGCTGTTATCTATGGGCACACGTTGTTACACATTACATAAAATCAGTTTCAATAGTCAATATCTTGGAAACATGTTTTTGTTGTTGTTGTTGCATAACTCCGTCCAGTTAGTTTTTTTAGGCTATTTACAGTTTCCTGCAATTTTTTAACATAAACAAACCATGCTTAATAACAATCAAAGTGTATAGAATGTACCATACTTAAAAGTTTACTTCTGGGGTGACAATAAATAGTATTTCTTAATTATTGTTCTAAACACGATAGTCTTCAAAAGTACTAACTTTATCGCGAACCGCCTATAACACGCTGCACTACGGTCAATCCTAGTTCGAAGAATTCTTTTTAAGGCCACACTGCCCTGTTACAAATTTTTTTTTTCGATGAATATATGTATTTTTGAACTTAAACGATAGCAGATGTCACGGATCTGTTTGGCGGTTTTGTTTACAACATTTTTTTGTCGTGACAGCTTAATCTTTTCAAGACAAGGCAGTTTACAGTTTCTACTAATAAGCGAATTAAAAAAAAAAGATCAATTATATAATTGTCTAGAATCATAGTATTTCCTGATTTGAATAAAAGTAACCTAACGTGGTGAAAAACCATTTTAAACAAAACTGCAAAGCATACATTTTATACTTGCTTTCGTCCCAGTTGAAAAAATTACCCACCGTCGTAAAAACCAATTTAAACAAAACTGCTCCTACGTTAAATACCTGCTTTCGTTCAGGTTTAAAATAATAATTATCTCGAAAATATAACAAACAGAGGAGCATAACCTTCACAGCGAAGTAATGAGCGCCGATCAATCTGATATGATGTGAGTATACAGGATGTCCAAAAAACAAACGCCTGATAAATACACCACGCGAATACTGGGCTAAAATGGAGACGAAAATGTTGTACGATGACATTTTATTTTCACAACGTGGAAACGTAGCACTGTACTTACTTGCGCTCTTGCGCTCCACAGATATCTTACTGTACATATCTTACTACTACTGTTGTGACCTGCATATTATTAGTCCAGGGCACGGTCGTAGAAGAACAGGTCTGGACACTCGCCTGGTAACTTGACCCCCTTCTTGTTCGTCTGCAGTTCACCAAGTTACCGAGAATATTGTGTTTTATTGGCGCTTCAGTTAGGGCGGTCAGACGCAAACTCCGCCCACTTCCTTTCCACTATGATAAACAATTTATCAAAACGTATTTTTATCAATTTATGAAACACTTCCTTCACTCACAAATTTAAGAAAAGGCTCCAGCAATCTTTATTTACTTTATAAATTTAACAATGGAAAAAGTGGACGGAGTTTGAGTCCGACCGCTCGGATAACAGCGCAAAAAAGTACGACATTCCCGGTAACTTAACGAACTACAGCCAAACCACAAGGGGGTCATGCAAAATACATTGGTAGGTAGGCGAGTGTCCAGACCTGTTCTTCTACGACCGTGGTCCGGGTTAACCTCCTTATCAGTCCAAACTTGATTCTATGTTTTCTTGACTTAACTTACATGAAATAATAGCTGATCGTGGAGCGCAAGAGGGGACTATCTCCATAGAGTGTTGCCACATTTCGCGCATAAAATGTCGTACAACTTTTTGCCACTAACATTTTCGTCTTCAATTTAGCCCAAGATTCGCGTGTTGTGCTTATTTTAGCCTTTTATTCTGGACATTCTGTAGAGCAAAGACGGGAAGTAATGGCGGAGAAAACCTTAGTACCTCGGGAAAACCCATAGGTCTACAGTAATATTTCCCACATCTCAACATTGGGAGTGACCTCACAGAGTATAGGATCCCGAATCTTTGTGAAAGGAGGCGAGAAGTCTGAGGACTTTACAACCACGGCCACAATTTATTGACGTTAAAGAGTGTTCACGCAAGCAATAATATCATAAACCAGTTAATATACTTTAAAATCATTTCAGTGAATGCACATAAGCGATACTAAACATTTGCTTGTAGTCTATCTTAAGTTGGAAACGAATTGGTAGAAATATACGTCTTGCCTGTGACGCATTTGTTCGAGTGTAGAAATTATAATAAATTTTATTACCTATATAGTGAAGAGTTTTATTCACAAGTGAAAGAGAATTATTTTAATTAGTTACTCTTTATGTTCTTAAAACGTTGCCTGATTTTAGTGAAGGACCGACATGCATTAAAATATACACGCATAGGCCTACATACAGACAGAAAGATACACAATTTCATATACACATCTGCCCTAGAAGGAAAATAAGCTAAAAATACACACACACACCAGAATTTTCATTCAAGGCTGTAACCTATGGAATAAAAATCCCAGCGAGATATCTCATTGTACCCCTCAAAGTTTTTCGGGCTTGGGCCAGTGTTTCTACATTTCTGATTATACTGTTTTTTTTTAAACATAAACAAACGGGAGTAGATTTCACAAAATTGCTCGGTAACTTCATCGTAACCGGTTTTTTTCAACCACGTTCTCTCTTTTTGCCAAAACAAAATACAGCAAGAAATTTACTTTTTAATAACAAATTAGCTGATATCTTTATACCATTTGTTTCTGAAATTTACATGACATAATAAAACAAACTTGCAACAAAGTTATACAGTAAATTTTAGGTTATCTGCTCATGTCTGAGTTAAAAAAATAATATTCTCTCGTAAAGGTCACGCAGAAGAGAAGATTCCCCCTCCTTCTTCCCCTAACCAGCGCGCGAGTGTACAGCTGCTGATTGGTTGTAGCTGCTAATGGCACACTCAGGGATCCGTCGTTTCCCCTCTTACTGGCTGGAAGGGGAAATGTGGGGCGTGTAGCTGTGCAGTAGATACCATTTTAAGTCAACTTCGCCACTCTCTCAAAACCTTTCCTAGGTTGCGCGACTTATAAGTCGCGAAACGCGGACACGCGCCGTAAGATTCTTTAGTTGGTGGTACGTTGTTTGTATCTTCTAACGCATGTTGGCACTTGCTGCCGTGATGTTAAGGGGCCTCCCTACCTGTGCTTGAAATGCGCGGCAGCGAGTTACGATTATTCTTTTTTTGACGCATACTATTCAACTCGCATTATATTTGTATATCTACGGAAAGAAAACACACTTCAAACTATGTAGCTATAGTTTTAAAAATTCAGCTTGTTTACTAGAAACATCATTTTCGGGCACCTCAAAATGGCCAAAAATGGATTTTTCAAACTGCCATATCTGGAAAAATAACAACCGGATTCGAAAAACACAACTATAAATACAAGCGTCAGTATTTGTACTGTGCTACCCATAAATAAATAATATTGTCACTGATTAAAGTCCCATAGGAAAAAGGATAACAGCGACTACTGCTCGTCAGATGAGTAGCTTGCGCAGAGAGGTGATGATAATGCATTACATACGCCGGTCAATGGCAACATTACCACTCCTACCTCACACACGCAAACGCAGCCTATCTAAGGAGGCCCCTTAATAGGACAAATGTGGTCACAATACTTTTCTTCTTGTCTACCGATTGCTCGCCATAAAGCTCAGCGGGGAAAGGTAGGCAAAGTTCAAAGGGCGGAACAACGCTCTAGGTACGGTACTGAAAACCAGAAGTTGGGGCTCTTACCAGCTCCTCAATTAGTCGCGGGTTGGCGAGGCGAAATCCGGGAGCAAATTACAGACCGGCTGCCTGCCGTTCTGTTGTTCGCCCGGTCATGAAAGCTCCCATCGGAGCCACAAAGAGCGCACGAAAATAAGCTGGCATTCAAGTCGCGACCATTGAAATGCCCTCGCCCTTTGGTGCGTGGCAGTTCCATTGGTTACAAACAATGCCGTGTTTTTATTAAACTGAAAGAGTTGCGCGGAGAGCACAGTCTGTAACGACGATAGGCTCGTAACACAATGACCCTCGACCTGGCGGCCGTCAAACGCAACGTTTTGCTAATGATGGTAATGAGGGATTTGTTTCGTTCGGTCTGTTTAGGCACGTTAAATGCCTCTACGTCTAGTTTGTCATTGCGACAAGTTTTCGTTCTTTTACCAAAAAGTAACACATAAACATCTTGTAGAATTATCTTTCACTCAGATGCTATAAGAATAAAGTCACGTTTATTTGAAATATGTAAACATATATTTATTGGCATTAGATTTAATATTTACAAACTTAATTTTGGATTCAAATTTTAATTTAATCAGTTTCGGCACATTTTCATGGTCTACAATTTATTTTCTACTTTCGCACATTCTTTTTCGGAAACGTGGACTTAAAATCATTGTTTAGTGAAACTACATAAAATATTGTAACATATACAAGGATGTGATTTAATTGAAACATACTTCTAACTACAATAGAAATACTGGTTTGTAAGCAATTAATTGTAAGCTTTAAAATCTATCGGTACTGTTTTTAGGAAAATATTCTCCAAATTTTTCTCAATAGTACAAAACAATATTTCACAATTTTCCAATAACTTTTCATTTCTACCCTTTACAACTCATCCAGTCTTTTTCCAAAAGAAAAATAAACTTTTAAACAGCACACCTAGCAGACTGTTAAGCTGCATTCCAGTGGTTCAGAAATCAGCGTTTTATTTATTTATTTATTTATTCAAAATTACTGATCACCCGTTTATCTACGAAACAATGACATAACCGCTGGGGAGGGGGTTGTTGAAAACTTACAAAATATTAAGTCTATTAAGATCACTGATTTTGTGCCCTGCAAAAGACACAAACTTTAATTATCAATTCGCACATTTGCATTCTTAAATCTAGCACCAAGCTTCGTATAAAACTTCAAAGTTGGCCAAAAATAAACTTTTCCACAGATTTCGCAACATTCAAATAAAAAGGAATTGATTTAGGTGGCCGCCTGCATGGGCGTTTTTTTTTTTTTGCGTGGCCAATGCCTATGGGAGGTGCAAAGTAAAAGTGGCTGATATCTGGCGATGAACTTGTAGACCTTCGGAATGATGATACCGACTGCAGACGCCCTACTGTATACGTGAGTAGCGAAACAATTTAATGTCGACAAAATAAATACTAGGTGGCAGAACACTGTTATCTATATTAAAAATAAAACCGTTTTAAAAAAAAATTGTCCCTACTCTTTTATAAATAGCATGAGAATATCGAGAGGTAACCATGTGAAATGTCGTTACCGGTGCCAGTATTATCATTTTACACATCGCAACTTCTGCCAAGCTAAATGTATTCATATATGAGCAGTCTTATCTCCAAACGAATTCTTTTTAAACTCTTAATGTCTTTATTCTTAAATTCTCGTTCGCAGTTTTAATTATCGCTGGTAACAAAAAATTAAGAACTAACAAGGTTAATGCCTAGTTTTTGATATTATAAACTCGCAGGCAAAATGTTTAAAAAAATGTGTTTGGCATTGAATTCTTGTGTAAAATAAATTTCCGTGTTTCTGCTTTTTTTAATGTTTAATACTTTGTCTTAAAAAAATTACAAAATAACTTTCAGAATCTACGTTAGCGAAGTTGTTTCGTTATGTTTGGAAAAGTGAAAGTTATGAATTCATACTAAACCATTTTAATATGAAGTATTACTTGGAATAACAATAATGTTTTAATGAATATGTTCTAACAACAACTAATCTATAGGCATTCTGTAACCTATAAGCATCCTGAAAGGACAGTTTTGTTGCGTACATATTGAAATAAATTTTTTAGTTGACCAAAAAGTTGTATTTAAATTTATTTCTTGTAAATTAAATTTTCGGCATAGTGAAATCATTTCCTGATACACACCCCTCGTGCAACTTTATCTTGCATCGCTTCTGATGCACACAGCAGTGAATACTATGAAATACTTTAAACAATTTATTATATGTTTCACATTACGTAGTTTGTCATCATCACTATTATGCTATATACGTAAACTACACCTTGAAATAAAACCACACGAGTCCTTGAAAATTAAAAGAAACTCGTGCCTCCCGTACCACGAATACAGAAAATACATTTCAGTCACCATTCCTGGCGTCTGCATTTCCCGGCGGTGCTGCTACCTAGCGTTGCTTTGCAACTTCCATAAAGACAGAAGCGCTTAGGTTTACAAAGCACGCCATCTCACACTAGCCTCTAAGCTCAAGTCATTGAACTGGCCCTGGCATACAGTCGTCTCGTCGAGACCTCTTCTCTATGAGACATTCATTGGAGACCCTATCATTGTATGGCGTAATAATAAATGCAACACAAGAACTCATATTTATTTTCTTAATTTTCGGCCTCGAGACTCAAGACTTTCCTTATGGGATCTGAAATGGGAATAAACACGTTGAACGTTCTTTGAAAGCACGCCGAGAATTTCTGTTGGCAGCAGCTGCGCACACCAGTCGGCGACCTCGGTCGACAATCAGTTACATCGGCAGGACGGAAATACTGCGCGTCTTGCCCGTAAGAACTGTTGGGAACTAAGTTTCCGCGCCAGTCTTGCCCTTTCCGATGTTTATCTTATGACCTTCGACAGTTTGAAATAAGCAGCTCATTTACCACCAAGTACTTTCAAGACATTTCACACCAAACATAATTTCTACGTGCAGCGACTTAGAGAATATGATATCACTACTTTGCACTTCAAGCGTATGTGTAGCTCGTGCTACCTTTCGACGAAATTTACGTCTTCTCTTGAAAGGAAACCTGGCCAGGATGTTAATCGTTTCATTGTCTTGACAATGTTAGTACGTCTCTTGTTTTAAAAGAACTCTAAATTCATGGACGCAACCAACTTCATAAGAAATAGTTTTTATAGTACTAAGGTGTTCAGAATTTATTTCAATCATGGTACTAATGCTAGAATTCTTTGGTTGAGACTCAGTTACCTCAGCGTGGTATTGATTGATAGTCGACCAGATGTGATCGTTACATAGCCAATAGGGCGTGTCCAACGTGCTGTGATTTAATAGAATTGCTGGCGTGAGTATACAGCTTGACTTAATCTCTAATTACTTATAACGTTCACAAGAGATCATAGTTATTGCCATTAATGCGTGGTAATTATGATATAGTAAAAGGACCTTAACTTTTGCCAGATAGTAGATGGAAATAATAAAAACAAACTCTTATGAAAGGCAAACAAATGTTCGTTCTATAGAAACTATCAGTCAATAAATCTGTAACTAATATAACAATCTATAGTTTGTATATGTCTCAGGTTCCAAGTTCATCTAACTTAACTGACTTCTAGCTTGTATTATTCCAATGATGTTTGCCATATAGTTTTTTGAAAATAACTTGTTTTGTATAATATACATTTGTTCTTTTGCTTATGGTCGGCAATAGAATACGTCGTATCAGAGCCTTACAGATAAAATAACTTCGTATGAAATGCTTTCAAGTAATGCTTTCAAGAGATAAACACTAGTACACAAAATGTTACTGAAATTGCTCAAATACAAAAATTATTATTGGTCAGCAAGAAAAAGATAGTGGAATCAAAGTACACATATAATATACACAATACAACTCAGGTAAGAAATTAAGTTTTACTGGCTACGTGAAAGTGAAAAAAAAAAAAAAAAAAAGAAAAAAACGGATATTTTCTTGCTATGCGTTTTATTTCAGTACCTAATATTGGCATATTAACTTTTAAAAAATTAACATTTCGTAAAAATTCAAATTTTGCAGGATTTATAATCGCAAATAATATCTTAAAACTATGTTTTATTCGCAGAGGTGTTTATACATGTAAGTTTGCAAACAGATGGTAGTAAGTATTCCAAATTTCGCACAGATTTTAGTATAAGAATTACAAGGCACATACTTTTTATATAAAATTTTATTTTTACAAAATCAAAAGGTGCCCTGCATCCAATTCCTAGCCGTTTTCTTTCCAGATTTGGTGCTGGACTTTCATAGAGGGCTGCAGTCAGGAAAATAAATGTACGCGTTTCAAATGCAAGTATATTTCCCTTGCACCTTACTCACCGTGACTATTGGCTTGGAAGCCAAAAAGAAGGTGTAGTGATAGCTTCCTTAATTCGACCTGATACAGCTACGCCATTTAAGGCCGTTCACAACTAAGGAAGCACTATATAAATTTTTCTTTCGGCCGTTTTGCAGCCATATGTACTATTTTTAAAATAAAAACTTTCCTGTAACTAAAAACCAGAATAATAATTTCAACTCTTTCAAAAGTTAATGTCAATTGACCCAACAAAGAACATTATTCATTAATTACAAATTACGCTGAATGCTCAGTTTATAGTGAACAGCTCGTACACAGGTGTAGCTTCACTGAACCTATAATCGGAATTTGTGAACATTCCTAAATTTCATAAATTCTTTAATTGATTCTTGATGGATCAGTTTTATCAAATTAAACCACACTACAATTATTTTGAAAACATTACACGGCATTTTTTGTAATTTTTCAAATGTACACAAATTTCTTTGCGAAATTGCTTGTTTGTAAAATTACAAGAATTTTCTTTGGAAAATTTGTAGTCAACCAGTTGTTGGCATAGAGTCAAAGTGCGCATACATTTGTTTTTGTGTAGTAAAAAATCCAGAATGACTTTGTACAATATATTTAAAGTGCGTTATGATCCACGCAAAGCAAAAATGTTTGCTTATTTTAACTCTCAAAAAAATTTCATATAACATTGGTAGGAAATATTTAATCATGTCTCCTAATTAAGATGAAGAATGAAAATAAAAATGATTTTGTCCACGCTAACTGCTGTACTTTACAAAACCCTTCTTTTACTTTATTCGGGATGAACAAATAGTAACACTGGACATTATCGTTAGTATTCGATGATACCCGGCATTCTATCTCTTTCCCAAAACTTATCTGTGTACAGACAGCTAGATGCAGGAAGTGAAACGTTTTAATGTTTACGGATATGACATAGACAGATTGATGCAAATTTTAATACTGGGGAGGAAAACCAAACACATCACTTGTGTAGTTCAAGTGAGAGCTACAAGGAAGACCATAATGTACACCACTTTATTAGTCAATCGCCTACTAGATGCTGTAGACTGCTTAATTAATTAATTATTAAACGCGAACTATTTAAACATTACATTCTAGGTACTAATTTCATAAATACATGCGTTATAGAAGAGAAAGTATTTTGGTCAGCGTGTGGCCACAGACTGAATAGTAATACAGACGTGAAATGACGTGGCGGCTTATTGATACGGGCGAACTTCGCTGCTTATTGGTTGCAAGAGGCTGTTGATTCCAGCCCCGTGTATGTTTTGCTCCTGCGAGTTACAGCAGGTCTCCTATTGGCCTGACTGCCGACTAGCATAGCAGCAACCTTACTCTGATTGGCAGTAGGCGTCTCCGCCATGTTGTCGGCCAGCGAAGCCTTTTTGCTGGGTGTGTGACTAAGCTCGCTTTCCTACCGGCTATTTTAATTCTGTAATCATACATATGCTGTGGTTAAGCGTAGTTTTAAGTGCGAATAATGGTGATGAGTAGGCAAGAAGCAACGTCGTAATGAAGGAATGTGGGAGGATGGGGTCCCCGAGAAAAATCACCCATCAAAAGCATGGTTTAGCACGATCCTCCCATGCGAAAATCCGGATCGACTCCGCCTTGGAATCGGGCCCGCGTCGTCTTTTGTGAAAGCCGAGTGACCTAACTTGCTTCCAAGAAATTATAGTTCTCTGAATTCTCTGCAACTATGGGAAAAATGCATCTGTGTGTTTGATAATGTCGTTGATTTTCTCTCGACAACTGGTTGCCTACAGGCAGAGCAACTGATTTTTGGTGAAAACGATTTTGCGCTGATTGATTTTATAGCTTAAGTGTATATTTTTCGCTCTGCTTTATTGCTATTGGTAGTTGGTCTTTGAGCAGAGGTGTGGCTCATTTGACTGTACCAATGAGAATAATGTCACTGTGAGTAGAATCTTAGGACGTTGAGAGTTAAGACATACAATCACTGACCATGAAGAAGAGCTAATTGTAACAAGTTAGAGCAAAAATATTTTCGCCAAAAATCTATTCTTCTTCATAAGAAGAAAAAATGGCATTTGTTAAGGTCACGTAATGTTATAAAGTATTTGCTGTTCGCGAGTTTTTCATCGCCCTAAAATATATAATCGATATAAGATAAGCAATAATAAAATGTATCATAAGGGTACCCGAAAGCTCACATTTGTTTATAGCTGCATATTTTGAACAATCAGTGTTGGACTGCTGCGAGCGCTAAGCTTGATACGGGTATACTATAGATTGCATTGATACTTTGAATGCATACGTATGTGGAACTTGTATTAGCAATATTAATAGCACCGCCGATACATTTCTATAGCGAGTTCGGGTCTATCGACATTGTAAGCCTAATTGTTACATAACGGACAGAAATAATTTCGATGTTTATTTTTTATATTTACAGATCTATATACGCTGAAAATGGATGCAAACTAATTATTCCTTTTTAAACAACTATAAGCCGTAGTATAATCTATGCAAATTACAACAGTATTTTATAGATATGGTTCCAGTCAAGATTCGGGAAAGCTACCCAACGCGAGTCTATTGTAATGCCAGGAAAGTACGTCTCAACATGCGGTACGCCTACTGATGTAACTACACGCCTTTACCTTAAGCTTGCTTTTACGCGGTTTTGTCCGCACAATTTGCATCTCATTTATCTCAAAACCTTCCGCTGAGGCTTCGCTGGACTCGGGAATAGAATCAGGTCTCATTTCTTAGTATCTTGTCTTCTGGATGATTTCACCTTACATTTACTTTGACGCTATATTCAGCTTTTTTGTCGTATTTTGCCGTTATTTCACTTTAGACGCAAGATAAATAATTGAGATGCAATGTTTCCAAACCAGACATGTCCACAAAAATCTTAACATTAATTAAACAAATTGCACTCCCGAAACAATACCAACACAACTAAAAAAATCAACATTCTTTAGTTATGTGTGCAGTTAAATAGAAGATAGTTTTCTCTACCTAATCCAATACTAACATAATGAGGGAAAGCTTTGTTTTTAATATATTTTCAAATTAACAGTAATGTTTAGTGCCAAGACTAACATTTATACTATTTATGCAGCATGAAAATAAACAGCAGAAGTTATTTTTCAATGCAATATCAAAATATATTTTTTAAAGTTTACATTGCACTGCAATCATCCGAAAATATGGAAGTATGAATATCAAAATGACATATTTTGAGTAATTGCATTAAGGTTTCGATATTTTCTATTAAGTTTGGTGAGCACAATTATGTTGTAAAAATTAAGCCAGAAATCACATATCACTCTTTAAAAAATGAAGCCGAAAATATTTGTTTTCGTTCAAAACTAGACGTGTCCAGCCGACTGAAATTGAATAGGTGAGAATAAGAAGGAAAATATTCCACTTTGGTCAACTTTCGGATAAACAGGAAAAACTTTTGACACAAAACTGTAGGTTAAATGGGATTTAAGGAAACGGATCATTATCTGAAAAACCCAATACATTTTAAGTACTAAAAGATATGTACAGTAAAAGTTGAAGGAATATTTTCCTTTTTAATCTCATTGAGTCGAGGGCTTTCTGAAACCCGATAAAACAATATTTTACATTTATGTTTCCATAGTAGAAGTGCTGTTAATTATTATAATAGAATTTTTATGATATCATAACTACACTGTACTAACCATACATTTACAATGTCACGTGTTGTACATTTGCGACACTGTAGAGTTCATAAACAAAAGAAGCATTACTGCAGCGACTCTCGCGGCGAATAGCCAATCATGTCATAACGCTGAGATTAAGAAGGAAACGATTTACTTTCGCATATAACTTAAAAATTCAAAGTCCTATAGCGGTGTGATAATTCCTAGAACCCTTTCTTTCTTAATTTTAATTAATGAAGTTACATATAAAGTACAACTCGGGTATACCAGTTGATTTCGGTAAAATTGGGAATGTTCTCTTATTTCATTTCACCCATTCAATTGTGAATTCATAACAAGGACACAGTGGCTGGTACATATTGGATGGCGAATAGTAACGGTGAGCTGATTCTAAGAAGTTAACTACTTTTCAAGCCATACGTGTGCACAGTGGTCTGGTTTTGAAAGTTTGCACCTCAATTAATTGCCAAACTCTGCGAATATTGTCTGACTATTGATCAGAAAAACTGAATGCATTTTTAACATTTAGTGCCCAATTGTTGTCTTTGAAATAAACGTTTAAATATAATTACACTTCTAGTACAGCCCGTAAGGATAGCGATAATACACTAAAGTACCTATACATTTTCACTGTTTTGAAAGTAGTTGAGTATCGCAAAATGATCACGATTAAGACTAGTTACGACTGTTTCGTGATAAGTATTTTTATGTCCAAACGAGAGTAGATACCAAAAATCTGTTTGGCATATTTGTTTAAAACGGGGTTCTTCATGTTGTCTAATTTTTTTCAAGACACAAAATTCTATATTTTTTAGCTAATTACGTAATTTACGTAATTATTGTTCGTTGACGTAATATACGAAACCATACAATTTCCTGTCTTGAAAACATTACCTATCAAGACAAAAAAACATTTTAAACGAAACTGTCAAACATATTTCCGATATTTGCTCTCATTTAAACTTTTTTTTAAAAATAATCATTGCAAAAACAGTATACACAGAAGACCATGGTCTTAAGCAAGGATTCGGAGAATGTAGTTTTATATAATGTTGTCCTATATCTAACACGTGTAGAAGTATCTATGGTAACATTATCACGTAAATAGGCAGTGCTAACACGTTGGTGCACGAAAACTGTGAACAGTAACCTGCAGGCAATTTATTGCTGTGGCTTTAGAATCTGTACACAGTACTGAACCAAAAATGTTTTCTTTTCGGAATGTCTTCACGCGAATCGTTATGGGAAAATTTTTACGAAAACTATGCTGCACTGCTTATAGTATTTTTCACATTACTATGTACCTTAAAATCCGTCTGTATTTTATGATTGCAGCGTCTATAATTCAAGAAATTTGGTTCCTAAAAACTTTTATTGTAGTGTAGTTTTACACAATTAACAGCAACGGAATATATTTTCTTGATATAATTCCGGGCCTTCACAGTCTGTACACCTGCTACTGAACACAGTTGGTATAACACGAGACATATTCAATTCAAGAGTCAAATGCTGGTCGAACGCCACCAATGGCCAGACTTTAAATCACAATGCACTATGAGCCCAGAAGTAACGTGAACTGGCAGAACATATCTAGTTAATTTAAGCAAACCGTATGTGAGTGTAAGATGATAAAAATGCAAATATATATATTCAATCACGATACCACAGAAAAAATACTTTGTTACAGTCAAAGTTTGTACATGGCAAAACAAGAATGTATTTGAGTCAACAATATTCGCAGGAAAAAAAATATGATGCTTCAAATTTGGCTCTGTGTTGTAAACGAGACGTATACCGTTTAAGAGTTTGACTTGAAACACGTGGGATGGTTTGGGATACATTTGCGTATCTTATATTTACTCTGTTCGTTCACTATGACTACAATATAATTTCATGTGCACATTTATTATTTAGAATTTATTAAAAGCACATTTATCAAATGTAAGATAATCTTTAAAGACCTAAGTCACCCCGTACGTCCCGACTGCTGCCATCCTGATTGTGACTGTCCATGGTTACTCGAAAGCACTCCAGAAGATGCTGAGATGTTTCCATAACAAAGCTTATTGCTGAATATTCTCTTATTTCCTTTCATTTTGTAAATTGTGTCTCACGGTATCTAATGACTTCGTAGTTGACGATAATCCATGCAAAGGTGTCCGCAAGTGTATGAAGTGTTGAAACTTAGCAGAAAATTCTAAATAATGAGGTTTAGCGGCATTATGATTTTATGTAGGTTTATTACATTTCAGTGTACGCAAATTTGATGACCAAAGGATTTTCGGGAGTTAATATTCAGAAGAGTTACTGTATTAAGAAACTTATGAAAAGCTATGACATGTAAACGCCAAGAAAAAAATATATTGCCCACCCGCCGATCATTAATTGACAGTTACATGAGTGAGAGATTTGCCGACTGCTTGGCAAGCTCTTGGTCCACTTAATGACAGACGTACCGCACGGATTAGATAGCTTTAAGTTAACAGAACGACAATCTCACTGAGAGCTTAGCGAAATTATAGTTTAGGCCGCAAATTAGTTATAACGTTTTTTGGGACTATTTTATACATGTGTCATTCATAGACTTGCCGAAAAGATTGAATGCAGCAGTAACAGAATAGTTCATTAATGCAGCTTATGGAACTGCAGAACATTGTTCATTATTTTTAAATTTAACCTTTGCTGTGCTGAAAGTCAAATTAAGTAATAGTTGTGTAAATATTATACAGTAATTGAACTGTCCAACTTGGTACATTCTTCGCCAAACTGAAAAAAATAAGTTATTAATAGTTTAATATTAATTCATGATGGCAGCCGTTTTTTTTGCCTTAGGGAAGAGGTTTGCGAAAAATTTAATTGAATTAGTAATATTTATATTTTTAAGAGATATGGTTTGTTTAGACTTGCTTTGTGATTATTTGTACTGTAGTGAAACATTTTTATCTTTCATAGTTTTTGTATAATGGCATGTCAAAGTCCTAATTTGCTTAAACGGGTTTAGGCTATGCTGGAAAGAAAGACTGACGGGAAATGAAATATTTTACACTGAAGAGCAATGTCACTGACTACACTAAGACATGTATAAAAACAGCACTGAATACTTGTATAGAAAAAAAAATATTTTCAAGTAAAAAATTGCACATTTCTGGTATTTTATATATATATATATATGAAAATATTCAATGCTGTTTATATGCATGTCTTGGTGTAGACAGTAACATTATTCAGTGCAAATTATTCAATTGCTGTAAGTCAATTCGTATTCCTTTCCACCATAAAACCGTTTTATGCAAAGTTGGACTTCAACATGTCACTATACAAAAACCATACATGTTAAAATTTTTTAATTAAAGCCAAAAACAGTCGCAATTTTTGCCTATAAAACAGATCATGTCTCGTACAAGCACAAAAACTGTTAAAACAATCAAAATTTTAGGTGAACTCCACCCTTAAGGGGGATCATCTGTACCCATCATCATAAACTTCTTCATTCTCTTCTGTAGGTTCCATGCAAGGAGATTAACCTAAATATTCCGTCAGACATGTCACAGATATTGCCTTTTCTTGCATTATCAAATGGTAACACCTTCGCTATCCTTATTAAATTTTGACTAGTGATCTTGAAGAAGAACCACGTTATTTTACTTTGTTGATGATTAGAGAATCAATACTGATTGAACAATGCTAATTGCATACAGTGTAAGTAGCTATGACCTCTGCCTTGTCGATGCCAGAAACGAAATGAAACATTTCTAGGCCAATTAAATGAGAGATATGATTATTCTCAAATGAGGGTTGAGTACTCACTGACAGTTTGGCCAGCTCATAGTCGACGAAGATGGCGTGCAGACGCTCCTGCTGCCGGACCTCAGACCAGTTGTCCTCCTCGGAGTTGCCGCGATCCTCTCTCGTTGACAGCCACAGCTTGAGGCGTATGCGGCCCTGGATGTTGGAGCGCTGGGTTCGAGCCTCCAGCTTGTACCAACTGTCCAGTCCCGTGGAGGGGATGTCCTGAGCAACACAGCGGCGCAGTCACCAACACACTTTGTGTCATGCTACGTACTTTTCACATTGGTGCGAACAACTGAGAATATTTTTTTTAACGGAATACTTTGAAAATACTCAAGACTAAGAGCAGTCATATACGATGCACAATCATACGTAAGCGTTTTGCAAAATAATGAACCGTTCGTTTGCCATTAATATTTTCATCGATATTTGCTTATTTTCATTTATAAATTGGCGGTACTTTCGATGCAAAAATATAAAATATAATGAGATTTATTTCTACTAAAGTATTAAGTGCAAATAACAATATAGTTGTGACAAAAATGTAGTGATTCATCAATATGAAGATTACGTTGCTTTAAAAAAAAAAACTGAGATGTCCGGCAATAGTAGCTGCAGTAATTTGTGTCTTGCAGTATGAAAACCTTTATTAAAATTTAAACAGTAAGTTCCTAAATAATTGTTAAAATGTACTGACGTTATACTAAAAATGGTTTTCATACACCACTCACTTGGCGCGCGCGCTGTCCGTGAAGTGAACGTAGTCTGAATAACGCTACCTTGAAATGATTACACCTGCATTCAGTTTCTTTAACTATTAAATTAAAAGCACCCGCTGTGAAGCACCGGCACTCATAATAGTGCCCAAACAAGGGATATTCAAGATGTTATATAAATAAATAAAATTTGCAGTAGATTTTTAAGTTCACTGTACGTATGACTAAAAAAATATAAATTGCAGTTACTATTTAATAACTTATCGTACAAAAAAAGTACGTAAACATAGCGTCATGACAAATTCAATATTAATATTATACTAGATGGTATTAAAGTTAAGTTTTAAATGGTGAATTCGGTAAAAGAATAGGGCTATACATACATTACCGGTGTATAACGATTAATAAACACTAGGTAATCTATACATCATGTATTCATTGTGGTGATGTGGTACGGCTCTCGTAGGGACATGTGAATATATTGTCGGCTGAAAACTCACCAGAATATTTAAATATATAAAATAATATTTTCTTGAACTTGAAACAAATTCAGCAATAAAGGAAATTATATTGTTTAATAATTTACACACTTCACATATAAATAAGTTATTTGCATTTTTACTTAGAAAATATTGTTATTTAAATTAGTTAATTATTTTCACTTATGCACTGTGTAGATTTTGAGGTTTTCTTGATGGAACAGTTAAAACTTTTTAAATAAATAAATAAAACGTGCTAGTGAATAGTTACTTTTTCCATATGAGTGTGAACATTTATGTTGTGTAGATAGTAAGTGAGTGAAATATTTTGGTCAGTGCATCGAGGTATTTAGTGCTGCTGAGGGGTGACACGAGGTGAATAAGGAGCTGTGCCGGAATGAAGGGGCAGGGGAAACGGGAGATCCCCGAGAATCCTGCTAACCAACGGCATCGTCCGGCACGATTCCCACGTGCGAAAATCCGGGGACCGACCCCGTCGGGAATCGAATCCGGATCGCGTTGGTGGAGGGCGAGATAAATGTGTGTGTATATATATATATATATATATATATATATATATATATATATATATATATACACATATATATATACATATATATATATATTTATATATATATACACATTTATCTATAATGTATACACGAAGGTGTGTGTATATATAAACTATACACAAATCCTTTCAGCATGTATCCGTGTCATGATGTTAAGTATTTATAATCTCTGTTTATTTCAATATAAATAGCTTAATTACGTTTAATTTATAGCTGAACCAAATAAGACGTCAAAAATTTAAGTTAATATATTCGAATGGTTTTAACAGATGATGAGTCCAGTGGTAGAGTTTTTAAATATGTAGAACGGGTAAATATTAATATCGATATTAAATTTAGGAAATGCAAGTTCGAATGATGGGACTGAGTATTGCATATGGTGAGGTCTAATTTTTAAGTTTATTGGTGAGATATTATTGCGACGTCTGTAATTAAGGTATGAATATTTGATATATAAATTTGGAACGAATGCTGATACTGGAAGATGAGGTATAAGTGTGAAGCATAATGCTGTTAAGGACAAAAAGGTCTAAAATTTGGTTCTTAGCGATGCTGAATTTCGGAGACGAAAACTGAGATCTAAATTTAAAGTTTAATACTAATGAACTATAGATGTTCAATACCGATGTCTGAAAGTACGGTCTAACTATGAGTTTTATTTCTGTTAATGGAAAGTGTCACATTAATGTTACAGTCACTATTTTTGTTAAAAGAATTTCATTTACAAAGTCGGAACGATTTGAGCTAACGCAAGGTCAAACACCTATGTATAGAGTTGAATGATAGAACGATTTGGCAGGTGAAAGGATTTCGTCAACAAAGCTATATATTTTTTTTTAGTAAAATCAGTTTTGATGAGTTTAGAGGAATATTTTCTTTAGTTTGAAAAAAATTGGTCAGACTCAAATTCATCTTTGTGTTTAACATTTTTTCGTATGTTGATAATCTGGGAGTGAGACAGAGAAGTAATAATTTTTGGAAAACGAGATATATAGAGTACGTCTAACAAGTAGGTGGCTGATGAAATATAAAATAATAGAAAAAATAAGAGATAATGAGAAGGAGAAAAAATGCCAATAGTAGGGTAGTAAAGACAATTTATTAGACTGAGAGGAAAAATACATGAAAAGAAGGACTAGCAAGCAGAGCAAGGAGAACATTGTGAAATAGGGAAAACTTGTAGACAGAGAAGACTGACTAGCGCAATTTAAGAAAAAGGTTAAGGCGAGGTATCACTAGATGCATAACTACTTCACTGAAACATATTCAGCTTTATGGAGCGGTTACACGAGCTCTGAAC
Source organism: Medauroidea extradentata (assembly GCA_003012365.1). NCBI lineage: Eukaryota > Metazoa > Arthropoda > Insecta > Phasmatodea > Phasmatidae > Medauroidea > Medauroidea extradentata. Next base: position 2,663 of record PNEQ01129896.1, on the reverse strand, counting down.
AAGTTCAGATCGCTTCTAGTTCACGGTGAACTCGTCTCATACGTAGTATCGAACGACATATCTCTTCTGCTGCTATCCTATTGGTTACTTAGTAACGAGCTGTGTAACGTATACGGTTATTTTTTAATTTGACATGTTGGACTAGTTTTATTAAATAAATTTACTGTTTAAAAGTGTTTACATACACTTCACTGCAGTTACATACAAAATGTTAATTACAATCTATAAAATAATTTGTACAATTTACAAGGATATTCTTTGTAAAATCATTTGTTTATTATGGTACATACGTAAAGTTTGTGTTACTGTATACGAACTTCTTGTATATACCGACAGTTCCTGCACTGTGCACATTTTCTACAAAAATATCAAGACATATTTTGTAGTCTTACAAACTTTAGTAAATGTACATACAAGAATTTTCTCTGTAAAAAATCTAGAAAAAATGTGTAGTCAACCAATATCATAATTCGCCGTAAATTACAAAGTTATACAAGAAGCACATCCTCGGGAAAGCATTTTTCTGGAATAATGTGAATTTCCATATTATTTTCACGCTTCAAAATTAAAAACGAAATTGTATAGCTGAACTGTACACTGAATGAATACATATAAAACCAATTAAAACAGTATCAACGCCAAGGTGGTGTAGGGGTAGGATGCATAATATTCAAGCTCGTGGGTTCGAATTTGACAGTTTTTCTTAAATAATTTTATATAAAATATATTTATTCAAAATATTCTTAAATATATAATTTAAGTATCATTATCAATGCAAAATAAGAAATTAAAATTTAATATTTCCGTAATGCAAGTACAAATACAAGACTATACCTCGTAATTTTACAAAGATAGGCCTATATTTTTTGTATTTTTTACAAGAACAAAGATTGTATTATTACAAGGAATTTATTTGGAAACTGGGTTTCCAAGGAATACCCTTGTCAAAATACAAAGAAAAATTTCAGTGCATAGTCATACATGTTGTGTGTATATATTGAGATAATATACATTTAATTTTCCTAGTTTGTTGAGGTTATAAATCACATTTATTTAATAATTGGTTTAGGCATGAAATCTCGTACACGTTTAACTTTACATTAGGTCAAACATAGCTGCCGGATGTGTTCAGCTAAGGCTAATTCTACAACACGTTAGAAAGAAAATGTATTTTCTTATAGGAGAGATTTGTGTACAGGAACAATTTATGCCACTAGCTTCGCTGCTATCGCACAGCGACCACAAAAATTCGAAACTGTAGTAAAATTAAATTTCAATAGGCTTGCAAATGACAGAAGTAATTTAACGTAATTTAAAAGTGAATCTAACTTAATTTCGTGTTTTAAATTATGAACTTTATGTAACTTAAAATTCAGGAAAGCTCTGTGGTTGGTCAGGTTGAACCCATTGCCGATACCAGCGCTCAAGCGGCAGAAATTTTCCCTGAGCCAAACTTTTAACACTGATCTTTTTTACCGGCAGTAGAATTAACCTTTGTTCTACTAAACATGCCTAAGACATAGCCTACATTGTGACCGTGGCATAACATACGGAAGGAGGTTTAGCGGCTTTTCGGGGTAGAGACACCGCACCTGCAGGGGTATGTTGACACAGCCTAGAAAGTCGTCTTGACTGCCAGTGCGAGCACTCTGGGCGATCTGCTTGAAGAAGCGGCCAAGGCCTTTCACGCCGCGCACCTCGTTCAACTTGCTGACGGCGTCGAACACAGACGACTCGTCATCGTGGTCCCTGCAACAGCAAACACATCTATCACACACACTCTCTCTCCCTTTCATTTGTCTCTTTTCACGGCAACCTGGGTACGAATCCCAGTGGGGTCACTACAATTGCTTGCTTGTGGGAAAAGGGACGGTCGTTTATTTTCGCTGACGAGGTTTTTTCTTCTGGGTACTTTTCGATTTTATTGCCATATCATTCCGTTCTGCACCATTATTTATGTTAAGGGCAGTTGTGGATGGCCATATTTTATTTACAGTATTTTCCCCCCTACAAACAAATTTTGAAAGCATAACAACATTTTGACATTTCATGCTCTAAATGGTAGTTTACTACATGATTTAACATTATAAGTAGAGAATCAGAGATTTCAAACCCCAGTATACGTAAATTAATTTCACGATTGGAATACTGTTCTTTAAACTTTCTCCTCGAGGACTGTTAGCCAACAGCATGCCTGCATGGAAACACTCTCTGACTCCCGCGCTACCTTGTCATATGTACAACTGGCACTCATTGGATCAGCAGTCAATGTACAAGTAACTGAGGTCAGAGTGTATACAGGACTGTGGAGTCCAGCCTGTTGGTCGTTGTGCCCGCGAACTATCCTGGTCTCTAATTATTATATTGTAAATTACTTCCACATTATCTAATATTTGTTAGAAAATAAGAACGGTTGCGCTGTTTCGTATATTCCAACAGATGGCATAAACTACAGAAGTAATCTATTATACAGGGTGAGGATGCTAACTGTTTAAAGCTCCCCGCAGTGACACTGGGGACTCCGAGACAAGTGATTCGACATAGGACATGTAGGGTCCAAACGGACGGGAAAGGCCCGAAAATTCGCCTTCAAGTTTCCATGACGTCACATCCGGTGTGTCCGCATCAGGCGCGTACGAACGAGTATTCAAAGGAGTTCCTTC
>PNEQ01129895.1:0-13952 GCA_003012365.1 Medauroidea extradentata | reverse complement strand
AAAAAAAAAAAAAAAAAAAAAAAAAAAAAAAAAAAAAAAAAAAAAAAAAAAAAAAAAAACTTATTTCAACTTTGTTGCGCTGACGTCACATAAGTCTCGACGCTGATTGGCTGACATGTTGTTTCATTAGCATCGTGCACTTCGAGTCGCATCTGTCGCTCTATTGTGATTCCAAATTGTTACGACATCACCTCACTTTACAAGTAGGGGTACTACAAGTTTGATACAGTCGTTATCATAACTTAAATACGTACCATTATCCACTATAAAACTAAGGGCCTTAGACATATTTCCAAAGAGAATTTTCTACATTCTTTAGACAATAGAATCACGCGGATATAGCACGTATTTACAAACTTCCTGGCAGCCTATACATAGACAACGGAAATATTCGCTGGTTCAAAGACCTGTGCACTAGCCTGGAATACTATATGTGTACTTAACCAGACAGCAAATGACAGTTTGCTGCTTGCTGGAACAGTTATACCGCATGATTGTATACCTGCATTTAATTGATTAAATATATTTTGGCCAGCACTCAACATCTATAGGTATTTAGCGCTGGTGAGGGGTGACATGATGTATGGAGCAGTACCGGAATGAAGGAGCGGGAGATACCCGAGAACATCCTCCGACCAACGGCATCGTCCGGCACGATTCCCACATGCGAAAATCCGGGGACCGACCCCACTGGGAATCGAGCCTGAATCGCCTTCGTGGGAGGCGAGTACTTTAGCCACTGTGCCAACAGCGATCTGCATTTAAATACGCCTACTGTTGGCTCAGTACTCTACAGATGTGAAGTCACTCATGGACTAGTTGCGAATGTGACACGAACATACAGTTGATTGAAGTTTAGTTTATGTCTGAATGAAAACGCGAATTTTTCAGGTACCTAATAATTAGCAAATATTCCACGTACAACAGTAAACTAGTGTGGTTTGATAAATACGGGCTAGTTTGAGACATTATAAAATAATTAAAATTTTTTCACAGGTGGCACTTATAAGCAAAACATTTATACATAAGTCTCAGTAAAACACTTCTGCAAAAAGGACTTACTATGGAATTACAGAAACTTAAATAAATGAACATATTTATTTAAATGTCATGTCGTCTAGTGTGTCCGAAAATCATCCTAGTTAATGGTGTTCTTGAAATAATCTGTATTTCCCACCTAGACAAAATGGGTTCGGTAGTCCAAATGTATTTCAGGAAAAACCAAGCACACGTTATTATTTTAACCACCGTGGGCTGCATAACTGATTTACAATGAACACAATTTAATAATAATAACACACACCTAATTATGGCACATGCAAGAGGGTAGTTCTGCCACCTCACGAGTTGATTACTTAAAACCTTCATGGACAGCATATGAATTGCATCACTATCACCAAGCAACTGATACACTGTATGTTAACATTAAGTTTTTACATCACACCCTTTCCACCTCCACATACTTCTCCTCCCACACATCAACACCCCTACCTCCTCAGTCCTCAATATAATTTTACATAAACAATTTAAATGACAGAAAGCAAAACTAGCTAATTTTGCATTCAGGAGCATGATTCTGAAGTTCATAATTTTTAACGTGGTTAGGGGAGGGGGTGGATTTCAGTTGGTATGGGGCCCAAATAGGCAGGGGCCCAGAAATCTTGTCAATGGCACCGACAAAATCTTCCTTAAACGGGCTTACACAGTTAAAAACTTAAGCAATAAGAAGCAGGCTCTATAAGTATGTAGTAAGAGTCGCAAATATTGAACACACTATAATGAGGTTACAGTCTAAGTACTGTGGCTGACTTAATGTGTTGCATTTTTGGCTATTTTGAATATACCGAAGGCTATGGCTTAAAACAATGAACAAAATAATTAGGAAATATTAATTACGAGACATGTAAATGTCAGCCTGCTAGTAGCCTATTTACTTGGAAAGTTACATTTCTTTTCTTTACAAGTATGTTGTATTAAATGTGTTTTATAGGCTAAAACAGGACGGCGGTTATCGGATAAATTACGAAGGACGTCATGAGAATATCAAACTTTTATGTAATTGGTTAAACTTACGATTTCCACTGCCGAACTTAAGCCATAGGCAGTATCAGTTTAATTGAAAATGATTCAATTAAAATCAAATTTGTAGAAAAAATTCCAAGTCCTGCTGCTGAAGTCCTAATGTTTAAGTTTTAATTGTGTAAACCCCTTATGCCTCATTCGCTCGTCCACAGTTCGTGAAGATTCGGACAACTCAGAAACCGAACAGAAGATCAAAATGCTTGATAATTTCCGGAAGAGCTTTATGGAAGAAGTAGGATTCATCCCGACCCGAATTTTCTGTATCACCAAATATGAACAGACGGACATATGTACTGAATCACTGTTACATAGACCATTTTGGACTCTCTGCTATGTCGGATCTGTGGACTTATGAAACAAGCTTCAAACCAGACTTAGCACTGTCTACATGCTGAAGGTTCGTACCTTCCACAACGCTGTTGTTGGCCACAATAGTGTTATAACTCAACACTAAATGGTAAGGACCCTAATTTCAACGAAAAAGTCCGAAATTGGCTGAAATTTTTTTATACAAATCCTCCATCAGCCCACGAAATTTAATGCAATTTTTAGTCTGACATTGTCCATTGCCATCTTCGTAATAGGTCGGTCACTATACGTAACTTTTGAAAATATTAAATAAAATCACTCTTCTGTTAATTACATGTGTTAACTATTGATACATATTTCCGATACGTTGTTTCGATATATAGTATTTATTTTCCGTTGCATAAATTGCCACTCAGCATGCCTCCAACTTCGACAATCTTTGGTAAACTTGGATACACAACCAACACTAAGCATACGTAAGCATAAAACAAGCAACACTGAGCGTGCATACAAGCACTCACATCTCTCCACGTCCGAACACGACTTAGTTGGTCAGCTTCCTGAGAAACTTTTCTTCTATTTAGATTCTGAGGTGTTTTAGTCCAATCCCAAAAAACTCACGTCCGTACATAATTGAGGGTGGTTGTGAATCGCGCTTAAGGGGCCCGCCTCGTTGCCATAAAATCACACTGCAGCGTATTTGAAGAAAAAGTTTTACACCGAGACTAATACACGTGTGTTCACGTCGTTTGTCTACGAAAAGAACACACACTTCAGACGACTGCCCTTAAGTACTTTCAAGACAACACACGTATTAGAAATCCCCTTTTAGGGCACGTCAAAATGGGTTTAAACGGGGTTTTCAGGCTGCTATAGCGGAAAATATACTAGCCGAATACATGTGAAACCACTTAAGGGTAGTTCATTGGACTTTAGTAAAGTGATTTAGTAAATAAAACAATAGGGTCACCACTTAAAGTCCCATAGGAAATTTGTTTTTTCGCGAAGACTGCACGCCTTAAGCGCAGAGGCGACGCACCGTTGTATGGCCCATACGACGTCGCCCTTAGCACCATACGTCACTCACACAAACACATGAGCCACGAGGCGGGCCCCTTAAGAGTTCATTTGTCGTATTCGAGTTAATGCCGTGCTACATTTGCATGTCTCTTGGTCCTTCGTGTCCTCTTGTCTCATCGTCTCTTAACATCACCAAAGGGACACCTGGAAGTGTGATGCCACAATAGAGCTATCTCGTCCTGCAGATTCAGAAATGCGACACCAGAGCGCAGTTAATTCTCATGGAGTTTTCGTATTTTCGATATTATTTTATTTTGTTACATATCTATTACGTGGATTCGGAGACTGACAATGAATAAATAAATTGATGAATAAAAACGGATTCGTGGTTGTTTTTAAAAGTTAGTTAAAAAAATTCGCGAATAAGTCACGGTCGTAAAAATTATTCCGTTTCTTTTGGTTTAAATATTATTTCATTGTGTGAATAATTATCTCGTTACCTTCCACGTTCTCTGCTGACATTATGAACGCGAATGTTCATGTTTACGAGCTAATTATGGCGGCGTTTAATGTTTTGAAAATTATTACTCTTCTTTATCTTGACGAAGGATATGGGACGAAGGGACAAATTTATGAATATTGGCCATATACATGGGACAAAGAGATAGCAAGGGACACGAGGGACAATGCCACGCGATCATTTTAGCCAATCGGCAAGCAGTGTACAATGGATACAGCATGAGACAACTAATTGTAGCACGACCTTTACAAGGATTGGTTGTTGGCGCAGGAACAAACCAGGATTCGGCCACGCAAGGCGACGTGGCAACGTTGGCGTTGCCCTACCTGGATAACCCGCTGATGCCGGCGGCCATGGCCGTGCCGCTTGGTGGTTGGCGGATGGTCAGCCTTATGTCGCGCGACTCTGAGGGCCTGCTGCGAGGCTACTACCTGTGCGCAGTCGCCTGCCTCATGAGCCAGCCTCGCCCGCAGGAGCACCTCGACCACTTCCACACCGCCCTCTGCCGCTGGCTGACGAACTACGTGAGTCATGAGCCGCCTCTTAAAGAGTGCGTGGTAGATAAATAAATACTGAAAACATCACTTGATATCTTCGCTTTTTTCGAAGCCAATATGGATAAAATACTCAATGACAATCCTAGGTAATGGTATTTGCCATCTTTATGAGTAAATATTTATCCAGAATTACTAATTCGTTACGCGTGATCTCTTGCGCCGCAGTTAAATGCACGGGGTTCCGGCGTCAGAGATTGTGCCTCAGAAGTTCATAACACTGGAAACAATTTTGTATGAAACGTTAGCTAAAGCTATTTTCTAGGATTGCTATTGTTTAATTTTCGCAAATTGGCTTCAAGAAACCTACAGTTATAGATAAATGCTAGTAACGTTGAATTATGTACCACGCCCTCTTAAGGCTCGGTTTTAGTCGCCGTATTGAATTTGATTATTTATCGCTTTTTTGGAATTCTGAAATAAAAATGTTAAATCTGCGAATATACCGCGAATTCTATTTACCTTGAGCTACAATACAAGCATAGCAATAGAGCTAGTAATATATAGTTAGGTCGCAATTTGTCGGGCAAATTATGTACATAAAAAAGTTTGCCACGCACATTGCGTCGTAATTATGTTAACAGCAAAATCGCAGTATCTGTATTGTAGCGAAATGTAAATAGAATTTGAGGTATAATCGCATATTTAACATTTTTTTTAGAATTCAAAAAAGGCGAAAAATAATAAAATTCAATATGGCGACTGAAACCGAGCCTTAAAAGCATTCCAGAGGAGAAAAAAAAACATAATGTTATGTTTGTATGAAATGGTTTTTACGCGTATAAAATCCCGTTTAAACATTGTCTTGTATTTTCAAAAAATTTCTGAAATCGGGGATTTGTTTGCTACTTTTAGAATTTTTTTTTAAATACAAAAATATTTTGTTTTAGCTTTTTATATACGTAAAACCCCTAGCCAGTGGCGTGTAATTTTACTGAGAATTATTTTGTTGATTGGTTTTCGGGGAGTGTATGAAATAAAAACACGCAAATTATGGCTTTGAAATTCCGTCATGGGAAAACTTGCTGAGAGAATTTTTTTTTTTTTGCAACAGGATAACATACTCCCGTGTAATGTCTACAAAAATAACACTGTTTCATACAGTTAAAAAATTATAATTTTTCCCTTCTGGAACGCCATAAGAGAGTATCTGCCTGTTTCAAACTTTTTGATACTTGTTAACAGTGGAGCGATAATTGCTAGAGAACCACACTCGACGAGAAGTATATCGCTTTTGGTCACAGAGCGCTAAACAGGCCTGCAAGGTTTCTTCAGTGGGTCTTTTAAGCGGTGACCCAAATGTTTTATGTTTTATTTAAGCTAGTATGAAGTAAAGACCAACCCAAGCAACTAGTTTTGCACTTTACGAATTAAGGTAGTATTTTCGGAGTTGCAACAGTCTTTAAAAAAAAAAGTTTTAAGTCATTTAGAGAGGCCCGAAAACGAAGACGCATGGTTTGAAGTGTGTATTCTTTTTATAGATAAATGCAATATGAATAAGATAAGCGATTTCACGTAAAAAAGTATACGTGCGACACCATCCATGCACCAGGCAAGGACTTCTTTAAGGCCCTGATAATTTGAGCTGATACTAACTGCAATATGGCGATCATTAATCTACAACAATGCGATAAGGTTTCGCGATTGAAAACATTACAGTTAGCATAGAATATAGGTTGTTCGCACAATAAATAATAGGCACAAATAGATACCATCGATTTATTAAGCTGACGAATTTTCCTAGTCCCAAGATATCAAATTATCTAAGGATGAATTTGGCCATTCTATTACCAGTTAATAAAAAAACAATGTTGCAGAGTTTTCCACATTCTGGTGCAAACTATTCTTATAATTCGTAACAGATTGCTTTGAAAAATATTTAGAATGTACGCTGCAATATTATTTACTAATCTATAGTGATAGTTTTGGAAATTGATGCACCTATTTGTTATAAAAACATTGAATTAGATTTTGACGTAATTTATAGCAAATTTTGTTGCTGAATTAAAAAAAACTGTAAGGTTTCTGGTTACAAGAAATATGATACATAACACCTTAGTTGAAACTGTAGTAATTGTTTGGCAACGTTGTTTTCTAAAGAATTGCAGAGGTCATATGTGTTTAGTTAAACATACACTCACGACATTCCGTCGATTTTATTTTACCATTAACAATGACATGTGTCAATAGTGTAATAATTTAAAAAATTTGCCCAACTTTTACGTACAGGTTATTCCGCATTTGAAGGAGGACCGATGGTATCCAGGATTTCACGGAGTTCTGCAGATAATGGAGGCCATGAGGATAGCAGGTAAGTAATGTACCCTTTGAACTAACAGTATTGAGATACTGTTTTCCAGGAGGTCGATTAAACACGGTATCAGGTTATTAGCTACTCTATCTCGAAAACAAAGTACAAAGTACTATATGGAAACTATTTATTTCTATGTTTTACGGATCCCCGAACAGCACGAACCCTTGTAAGAGGAACACGGGGTAAAGGGATTAGGAGTTGGCAACCAGCGTTCGCCTGACGCCTGGAGTGATTTCGGCAAACCTCGGAAAACAGCGCCTGGAGTGATTTCGGCAAACCTCGGAAAACAGAAATCAGGATGACTGGAGCCGGGGAACGAACTAGGGTCCTCCCGAATGCTGTTTTACGACTGCTCTACCACGGTCGGTTAATTACTTAGGCCATTAGTTTCCGAGAGAAATTTCTGAAAGCAATAGTAACAATTATGTAGTATTCCCATACGACAATAAATAAGTTTAAGTCACAACGTGGAATGTTGCTCTTTACATTAATGGCAACCTTGTTGCATTGCGTAGTCGTTTGCTTGTCGACCTGCAGAATGATGAGTACGAGGTTCGAATCCCACGAGGGACCAAGTCTTCTTTAGCCACATCTTGTAGTTGAGAGGATACGGGCTGTACAGCACAATTCTGTTGCATATGGGCATTTTCAAAAGCTTACAAAACAGAGTAGAGTAGGTTTTCTCAATCACGTGACCAGGTTCTGTCGCTCACCGGGGTCGTTATTAACACCTGTATTGCTGTTCTGAGTTTGAAGATGGCGGGAATAAAAGAAATCATGCATATTTATACCGGTTAAATATTTTGCTAGATGCGAGGCCTGCCGCACATTCTTTTCAAGGGGGGAGTGTTAGACAATTTTATTGTATTTTCAGTTTTTGAGCCATAACATTTGTTCAAATTTTATTATCAAAATTTTCTCTTCGAAAAAATATAGGACATATTCTTGATAAACTGCCTAGCATAAATAAGAATTGAATCTTTCATTAATCTGCCACACAGAATCGTTGCAAGAGAATTGTAGGTTAACTTACAAGAATTTCCTTGCAATAATTCTGCATGATAAAAAAATGAATCATTACATTATTATTTCTGTCAAACAGTTTACCAAGAATTTGGCCTGTGCTTTGTCGAAGAGCAAATTTTGATAATACAATTTCAGTAAGTGTTATGGCTCAAAAACTGAAAATACAGTATAATTGTCCAACACTCTACTTAAGTTATTCTTATTACATTTGATTTTAGTTTCTTGATTGATTGTTCGATATTTTGAACACAGTATTTTTACTTCGTGTATACATTTCTTTCCCCACGCCAAATGGCGACTTTAATTTGCTAACTGCCGCTTACCCTGCTCGAGAGTAGAGTTGATAGAAAAGCTGTTAAATGTACATTTGGTCATGGGTTAAATTCACTGGAGTTACGTTTTGAAGACCTCGTGAGCTTTTGAAAACGCCTTACATGAAACAAGGAGATTGATCAACATAATCGTGTACCTCCTACCGGGATTCATTTAATCACTACTAACAAAGATATAGTACTATGCTGTCTCTATGGAAACGACTGCATACAGGGCTGCCAACACAGCTGTCAGAAAAAAAAATCATTTCTTCCGCGAGACAGATCATGATGGGCCATGTCTGGTATTGTACAGGGCAGGGCATAAATACCTCCCTAAAATGAAGTAAATGTAAACAAAAATAAGCAAATGGAAACAGAAAACATGTTGTCTACGAATGTACGTATAATGCAATTTTACATTAACAAACTTTTGAGGTAACACCATCTGTTGTTGGTTCACTGACGGAATCTTTCCCGTCGTTGTGCAAGAGCTGCAGCAGCAACTTCGCGTGTTGTATAACCTTCTTCAGATCTTTCTGTGTGAAGGGCCAACATTTGTACGCGTGGAATTTCAAGTATAGTCGGAAAACTGTCGGTAATTGCTCTGTAATCATTTCTACAATGGATCACATGATACTAAGGATGACACCCACCACTCGCTTCAAATTGGTCGCGGTGTGTTCGTAAATACGTCTTTTTTCCAGCGAACTTTTTCCGCATTTGTTCATTGCCCCAATGTAAGAAAAGAAAACATGATTTGGACAAGGACGGAATGCCATTGTTAAAATACAATGCTCAATTAAAAAAAAAATTTACAAGCCCTTCAACAAGAAGACTGCCGTACTTCGAAATGTACTGACCAGATGTGTGTGATACTCAGATAGAATAGTGCACAGAACTTTTCTTCAGGCTTTCTACCAATAAAATTATTTTGTGACCTTTAAAAAAATTGGATCGGTGGAGATCTTGTACGCTAGTTCAACGCTTCGCTCGTTGTGGCAACGGAGCATTTGATTCGCCCTTCAAGGTCGCCCTTATAGCTTCGTCATTTCGTAGCCTGTAACGCGCAGGTAGGCGGTGGCCTCGATAGTGTGTTAATGTACGAGTACTATTAGTTGTAGTGAATTATCTTACTTAGTTAGGTTTTTATTGTCTTCCTTCATTGGGAAGGTCTCTTATGTCCTATTCTCTATTTGCTCAGAGGCTATGGTCACACTAGAGGTCAAACTTGTTCAGTTATATATATTCGGCAGCCATGCTTGATCTTGTTTAAAGCTTAAATATGTTTGCGATGTTACACGACTGAATAAACTCAATGAACTTTCTAACCTCAACTAATTTGAAACCAGAAATGTACCATATTTAATTATTATCACGTCTACACTCAACATTCGTGACTTCTTAATCATGTTGCATCTAATTACATTGTTGCTGTGTGTGTAAATGGGATATAATTGTTTTACGCCTAAAAGGTGATTTAATTTAACGAGTGCAAAATGTCGGACCAAAAAGCAGTCATATTTGTTACACGGATCGTTGTACTCCAAGCAGCCAATAAGAGAGAAGTATGGAAGATATGTCGTCCGAAACTACGTATGAAACCAGTTTACTTTGAACAAGAAGAGACTGCAATCTGAACTCGTTCGGTGCTCGTGTAACCTCTCCATAAAATTGAATATGTTTAAGTGAAGTAGTTCAGTATCCAGTGTGACCGCGGCCAGGGTCTGAGCACTGTGGATGTCTACACGCAGGTTTGAATGGAGTCGAGGAAACTGTCGACAGGCTGTGGAGGACGAGGCCGACTGAAGCCCAACCACGTGACGTTGGAGAGACTGGGAAGGCCATCTCCCACACCACTCTTGCTGTTTCATCCTCGGGTAAGACCTTCACAAAAGCATTTGGTTGACACCACTAAAATACTGTGGTTACTACAGAACAATGTTGCAGGGAAGACTTCGTACATAATTTTCTTTCTGTACATCGTACAGAAGGGGAGTAAAAGTCCCCCGCATTTTCAAAATACTTTTGTTGCCACTATTAAGTTTGGTTTATGTATGAACCACTGCAAAGTAGCCTAACTTTCGTCACAAAGGTATTTAGCTTGCGGTAAAGATATATTGTTCTACAACAACTCAAATGCAAAACAAATGAAACTTGTATTTTGTGTCACACTTTTTATGGCCTTTGAAAGAGATGTGCAATTGGTGTGCATGCCTGATTGTAGATCCCTTTTGGTCATACTCCATTGCGTTGCGGATGTCTGTCAAAGAAAACTAAAGAGAACTAGACAACATAAATAATTAAGATTATTTATCAGGATACATAAACTTCATACAATTCTATAAATTGAATTAGGTCAGATACAACAAGGCCAGACAAATAAGAAAAATAGAAAAGTAAATAAATAAAAACCGGACATCACCACAACAGACAAAACAAGGAAGGAGACCTACTTTGGCAAAAGGATAAACAGATAAAATACATTAATCACCAAAATACGACATATGTATGAGACGAAACAAAACAGGCTGATAGTCTATCCCATGTAAGAATTCTATTTTTTGACAGTTCTAAGGATATCATGTGTACAAATTTGTACAGAAAAATAATTTTTAATATTGGTAAACTACGCAGTTTGAGAACAAGTTGAGTGTAATTGTTCAAACGTCACTTGTGGCAGAAGAAAATACTCCTTATTTCATGGAAACAACTGTAAATAGAAATGCCAGCACAACTGTCAAAAAGTGGAATTGTTACACGAGACGGACTATACCTTCCATGTGCTGTCTCTGCTGTGGTGGTGTCTGGTTTTTATTTACCTGTTTTCTAAATTTTCTTATTTTTTTCCTTGTTGTATTTGACCCGATGCCATTTATGGAATTTAATGTTGTGTATGTGTCCTATTGACTAAAGCATACTCTGCTTATATATGTTTTCCTAATCTCTGAGGTTTTCTTTGAAGCAAAGAAAGAAGTATTTCGTGTACTTTCCCGTCGGGACTCGAACCCGGATTGCCTAGGAGGGAGGAGAGAGTTCTGACCCCTCGACCACCGCGGCCCCTAGTTTTCTTTGACAGACATTTGCATCTCAATGGAATAAGTAAAAAAAAAAAAAATCACCCAAACACATTTTTTCTTTTAAAAATTTTCTTTGAAAATAATGTGTAAGAATTTTTGTAAAATAGAAGATATTTTTTTCAAATAAATCTTGGGGGGAAAAATACTGCAAAGAATCTTCATCCTAAAGAATTAATATAAACAGCCTGATTAGTAACACATTTTTTTACTATTACCGTAGCTTTTAAACAAAGATTTTATTTGTGCAAAGTAACTTTGCATTAGTTGATATTTAAACAAACGTTTTGTTGTGGAAAAGAAAGTTTTTTTTTTTCTGTGAGGTGGTCGTCCTTATTTCGGAACGTGTTTGCTGGAGAGGGACAAGAGGAAACCAAAGGTGAGAAAAAAATACAGATGAAGCATTAGCAGCCTATACCGACGTAAGGATAATTTTACATGTTATTAGTTTGTCAAGGGATAATTTCGGCCGATAGTAGTGCTGGAATCATAAGGGAGCCATTTCATGCTGGCGCTTATGGAGAACAATTTCGAGCTTCGCCAATGTTCGGGTTTGCACCCGAAGTTCCATCCCAGCCTCTATCAGCGAGAATTGTACTTTACCATACTTGCCCATGATATATTCTTGTATCTTGCTAACCTGTAATAGAATTGCCCTTAATAAAGGTCAAAGGGACTTTGTTTATAAGTGCAATAATGATATGTCAGAGTGCAATTAACAGTTTCTAGAGGTCACTGCCATAATCTGGATTCACCATAGTGCGTCGGACGCGATGCAAAGGGCACGATGCGACACTAAATGGGGACCTGAATTTGAAACCGGGTTAACTCCAAAATTTATGAAATACCAATAAAAAGTAATACCCCTTTCGTGTGCATTTATCTTTATATTCAATATGTTACTAATAAAAATGCAACATATTTGCTGCTGTTGGTATCATATTTCAGATAGGAATAAATGTACACAGTAAAGAAATTATAATTTTTTTGCTAGTTCTTAAATTTTGGAGTTAGCATGGTTTGGAATTCAGGTCCCCAAAAATTCTTGTTTATGCGACTACTTGTTCGTCTGCCGCACTACAAATAAAAAAGTAAACATTTTCTTGCCACTACATAAACTCTTGTACGACAGTCATAGATGTTTAGAATATTTAAAATAAATTTTCTGTTTATTTGTAACATATTCGAAATACCCACGGGCATTACCAAACACGGAAATAAAGTCACAAATACACGTTTGCCTAAATAGGTTATGATTTGAGATATAATAACATACAAGAAATTTACCGTAAAATAAATAAACGAAATTTATTTTTGAGCACAAAATTAAATTTCGTTTGTCGGTTTAGCGAGCCTACGTCGCAGCAGCCTCAACGTTAATTGTTTGACAAGTTGTTATTCGCGTTCCTCATTTCACGTATCGACTGTCGCGCTATTGTGAATCTGGCATTATAAGAACCAGTCTGGCTATCCTGGAGTTGAAAGTGACCCTCATAAGAGTGATTGGCGTCACCGGTACAGTGGTTTTGTTTTAACATTAGGCCATAGAATACACAAGGCTATCAGAAGCGAATTTCGTAAGACTTTTCGCGAACTCGGCCGTCTGCTTGTTTATGCCGGGCGCCATTTTCTAATTGCGTTTTTACGGCTCGTGAAACCATGTTTTGCATAATTTTGCGAGACTGTGATGCCGTTGTGTAGTAATTCACTCGTTTCAGCTGTGTAATTTGTAATCCACAAGCATTTACAAAAGTTTTTGATCTCTTTTCCTTGAAAGGTAGATAAAAATAAGCCTTTCGAGACAACCTATTGTTCAGCATTTAATTGTTCTGAGAGAAGTTAAGAGAAGTTTTTTGCTATTTCCGTTGGATTCAGTAAGGTTAGTAGTTTCAGTATTTATTTTAATATCACGTCTCTTGTGAAAATGCATTGATACGACCAACGTATGTTAGGCAGGCTGCAATGAAATAAATATTTCAGGTTTTGGTTATATATCACTCGCAAATTAGTGTACTGCACATTGTTAGTATTGCCACTTATGTAAAATAAAATTATAACTATTGCAACTGTATTTTAAACACGCAAAAACTTGATTTAAAAGCACGAAAAAAAATATTACAGTATATGTAATGTTTACATCAAAATTCTGTTACAACATGGCGGACAACACTAGCCAACCAGCGTCCGAGTTCGCAGACAACAAAGGAGCCTACACACTAGTTCGTTTCTGATATCCTTGTTTATTCTGTGATTGCCGTAAACTGAACTAGAAGCAGCAAGTTCGAGTCGGAGACCCTAGGGGCAGTATTAGTATGATGGAGTATGGCAATGTTTAAGGCCCGGTATTTTTCGAGAAAAGATTTTTGCCCCCTTTTGTTTCTGGGCCTTATGTGCACACCTGCAGCTCAACTTCATGGTTATTGAAAGAGTGTTTTTTGTGCAGAGTCGTTATTCATTAGACTGTACCAACAGTACACGGATAACTAGGGCCACGATTTTGTCGCGAAAAGATTTTTGCCCCACTTTGTTTCAGTGACTCACGTGCACATCGGCAGTTCTGTTTCAAGGTTATTGGCAGCGTGTCTATGTTCAGACACGTTTCTCATTTGACTGCACCAATCAGAATAAGATTATTGTGTGTCTGTAGGTCTGTAATTTGCCAAGGCCAGTGAGAGTAAAATCATCCAACCACAGACGATGTGGCAGAGCCGCAGGTGTGCACATGACACATCGAAACCA
>PNEQ01129876.1:0-35950 GCA_003012365.1 Medauroidea extradentata | reverse complement strand
TGAAACAGAACTGCAGTTGTGCACGTAAGGCACCGAAACAAAGTAGGGCAAAATTCTTTTCGCCTACAACAGGGGTCCCTAACCATGAAACAGAGCTGAAGATGTGCACGAATGACACCGATTCAAAGTGATGGACAAATATTTTCGCGAAAAAATCGTTGCCTTAGGAATTATATGTTAAATCATATTCGAAGGGGCAATCTACGTGTCTAACCTAAATACATGCCACCGTTTACATTTATTATTCATCTTAGTGAAAGACACACGCTATAGGATTTTTCATCTGTTCGTTTCACAAAAAATTTAAAATTGTAGCAAAAATCGAAGAATTCATATCAGTTACGTGTACGTTTATTGCCAGACAAAAAGTCCAGATACAAAGACAGAATGACAACTGTGATGGATATAACTTTCTGAAATAAAATAATGGTTAGAAATATCGTGAAAATGTTTGCGCCTACATACCCTTGTAAACACTGTTTCTCGCCACAAATATATGATTGGGTGATACACGTCTGACACAACCGACCAATAACAGGCATAAAGTATTACAAAAGCTAGATTCTTATTGGCTCAGTGATACAGGGGAACAGCTCCACGTAGGACAAGGAAAAGCCATTAACACTAGCACGAAAACTCTTTATACACAACAGAGCCCTACTCTCTGCTTTAACGTAGCCAGAATTTTAATAACGAAACCCAAATATATTTTATTCTTAAAAATTAATTAATTTGAGTTGATAACTGTCCTTCGCCCTTAAAAGAGTGAGTGATAGTCACCAAATTTTTTTTTACTTTGTGTCATATATTTTCTTTTGGGTAAATTTTTGGAACTTTAACATAACTACGGAATAGAATACATATTGATGAAATTGTAGACACCATAAATTTTTATTTTCCGTTAGTGTTATTACAGATAGAATTGCCGTTAAGAAAATAATAAGAATTTTCTAAGGGCAATTCGGTCTGCAACAACAGCAACGACAAAAATATATTTACGGAGTCTAAAATTATATCAGTATAGTTGAAGTTCCATGAATTTAGTCAGAAGAAAAGTTATGGCACTAAGTACAAAAATTCAAGATGGTGACTATCACTCACTCTTAACCACGGCCGTAGAAGAACAGGTCTGGACACTCACCTGGAAACTTGACCCTTTTGTTGTTTGGCTGCAGTTCACCAAGTCACCGATAATGCTACACATTTTTGGCGCTTTAATCCGAGCGGTCTAGCTCAAACTCCGCCCACTTCCCTCCAACTAAGTGTAACAATTTATCAAAACATATCTTTCATCAATTTATGAAATACTTCCTTCGCTCACAATTTTAAATCATGGCTCCAGAAATCTTTATTTGCTTTATAACGCCAACGATGGAAAAAAGTGGGCGGAGTTGGAGTCCGACCGTCCGGATTACAGCGCCAAAAAGTACAACATTCTCGGAAACTTGACGAACTACAGCCGAACAACAAGGGGGTCAAGCAAAATACATTGTTAGATAGGCGAGTGTCCAGACCTGTTCTTCTACGACTGTGCTCTTAACATTGTCTACACGAAGGAATAATTATTTTGTGTTTAACACGCTACGGTTTGCATGTAATTCCAGACACCCAAAGCAAAATTGAAGTGAGTCGCTTCAAGCCATCTCTCCACGGAATTCCTATTGGCCGACATCACATATATCGCGCCTCCAGTACTGTCCGTGTACCATTTTGAGACAATTACTTTACGTGAAAATAATTGTGCACCAACTTGTTTTAGTGCCTTACGTGCACATCTACAGCTTCCCTTCATCGTTACTGGCAGTGTGTCTTAGTGCAGAGGCGTCTCTCAACATGACTGTGCCAATCAGAATGAAGTTGCGACACCAAGCGTCTGTGATTTGCCGGTAGAATCCCAAGACGCTGGGAGTTACTAACGTCACATCACTGACCGTGCAGTAGAACTGCAGAGGTTCTCATAAGACAAAGTAACAGAACAAGTTGGTGCATAAAATTCTTCTCACCAAAAAACTGTTGCTCTTTGTATAGTCAATCATCACTGACTGGCTCTCAGTCAATTTATGTTTAGGTGACTGCTGATTCGCAATCAAATATTGTTTCACGTGCACAATTACATACAATTCTTAACTAGGAACTTTAAAATATGGCGAATTCAATGTCCTGCATGTTGGAATCCATTGTCCTGTGTATCTTCAGACTTCAACAATTTGTTCATTGCCTATTGCTCCACTGAGTAACAAGCTTCGCCCATTGTTTGCAGCTACAGCATGTGGCCAGTTGTACATCTGACAAGGTAGCACGGGAGTCAGAGCATAGCCATCTTTAGTAGAAGGTAGCGACCTTAGATCTGGTAACCCTGGCAGGAAGGGTCATTTTAACACTTCTTTTAGCTCTCCAAAGGCAATGGCTGTACCTGATTCGTTATTCTTCTCTACATACCGGCAAATCAGGGAAAGCCACTGCCGTTGGCGAGACAAATAAGTGTGGGCTACTAGATCTAAGGACGCGGCCTTCTACTAAATATTGCTATGCAAGAACACAGTCTCGACTCACAACTCAGACAGCAACACAAGTAAGTAAGAATGTTCAACAAAAAAAAAACACTTTAACAACATGTTGCCAACCTACACAAAGGATATTCCTCTTACTAAGAATTGTCTTACAACAATTTGAAGGTCTCTACTGATAGCTAGAGACAGGAAAAATTCGCTGCTTCACTGACCTATAGGCACGGCCCGGTAGTTTTCGCGAAAAGATTTTTTGCAGCAATTTGTTTCAGTGCCTCACGTGCGCACCTGCATCTCTGCTTTGTGGTCAGTGATTGGATGCCTTAACATACAACGTCTGGAGGTTAAACCCGCAAATCACAGACGTGTTGTGTCACAATTATCCATGTACACATTGACACAGTCAAATGAATAATAACTAAAAAACATTCTGCCAATAATCATGTAGTTGAGCTGAAGATGTGCACGTAAGACGCTGAAACAAAGTGGGGCAAAAATATTTTCGCGTAAACTACCGGGCCAAAAAGGCATATCTCATATAAAGCAAATTGTTCACAATGACCATTTTTCTAAATGATTATCCAACGTATGTTTAATTTTCTTAATTAATTAAATAAGTAAATAACGGACAATGTCTAGAGCCCACGATTTTTGGTGAAAAGAATTCTGCAACAATTTGTTTCAATGCCTCATGTGCACATATGCAGCTCTGCTTCGTGGTCAGCGATTGGCTGTTATAAATTCTCAGCGTCTCGGGGTTTTACCCGCAAATCACAGACGTGTGGTGTTGCAGTAACCTTGTCCCTGCTGGCACTAGTCAAATGAGCCACGCCTACATTCTGCCAATACTCAAGAAGCAGAGCTGCATTTGTGCACACAAGGTATTGAAACAAATTGTTGCAGAATTATTTTCACCAAAAATCGTGGGCTCTAACAATGTCCACTACTTAATTAAGAAAATAAAACATATAAGCATTTAGAAAAATGGTCATTGTGTGAACAATTTGCATTATATGAGAGACGCATTTTTGGCTTAGCAGGGCGGTATAGGCTATCCTCCAAGAATATATCAGCACTCAAGCACCCAGTATCTGTTCATTAGCTGCTCTTTGACACGGTAATACGGGCCTGCATTTAGTTACTTTGTTATTATTGGCTGAGCGACTTACACGAGGTGTCAAATAAGTCAAGGGCCAACTATGAAAGTGACACGAACTTGCAGATAGAAAGAAAACATGAATTTTTCAGGTCCCTACTGATAGCACGGAATTTCAGCCTTGTTTCCTCTCAAGTTTTGCTTGGCTCGAAGTTCTTTAAAACGATGTGATCAAATCTCAGGCGTCAACGAAACGTACACGCGTTTGAAATCAAGCCTGTTCTAAAATCAATTCGCGAAATTTTCCACTGCCTACTTATAACCGTGCTAGGAAGACGACGACGAGGACGCGGGAGTCAGGCATGCAGGCAGGCGGACTCGTGGCACGCAGCAGGGAAGCCCTCCTAATCTCCGCGGCATGTTTGCGAGCGTTACCAAATGTTTGCCGTATCTCTGCATGTTGACTCGACGAGGGCTTTCTCCCGCCGGTGTGTCGCCTCGTGACACGTGCGCGACAGCTCGACCTGCTGCCTCGACGAACATTGACTCAGAACCCAAACTACTGTTCCTTCTTTCCACGCCCAAGACACTGGATACAGGCTGTTTGACTGCTATGAGTACAAACAAAAGGGACGAGTAGAGTACAATGAAACAAGCAATCAAATAATCCGAGTAAACATATGTCCGGAAACAATGGTTACCCCAATATTATGACTGAGGACATAAACACCTTATACCAGAGTCCTTGAGGATCCAAACAGCCGATATGATCTTGAGGACCCAGTTAACACATTGCTGTCTGGCTGTGTTCTTTGAGGGTTCGCTTCGTGACATATGTAATGGTGCTGCATCCCGTACATTGCCATTGGCACATCCGTACATGAATGGGATATCATATATATATATATATATATATATATATATATATATATATATATATATATATATTACTGTATGTGGCCTATATTGTTGATTTATTTTACAATTTTTAAGAAATTCTGAGAAGAAAGCTGGGTAATTTGCGACTAAAGCATACATTCTATTTGCATTGAGCTTGAGTATATGCGTGCCAGTCGAACTTTTAAAGAATATTTATGCATAAAAAAATTGTCGGACAATTATAGACCACAGACTAAACAGTAATACAGACGTGAAATGACGTGGCGGCTCGTTTGATATAGGCGATCTTGGCCGCTTATTGGCTGCCCGAGGCTGTAGACTCCAGCCCCGTGTCTGTTTGGCTCCTGCATGTTACTACAGGTTTCCTATTGACCTGGCTGCCAACTAGCAGAGCAGCTGCCTCACGCTGATTGGCAGTAGGTGTTTCCGCCATGTTGCTGGCCAGGGAAGCCATTTTGCTGGCGTGTGTGACTGAGTTCGCCTTCCTGCCGACTATTTCACTTCTGTATTCCTAAATATTCTGTGGTTATATACTAAACACACGTTAGAAGTTCAACAACTATTTCCGTACTGTAGCGCAAGGTAAATAGAATATGAACTATGACTATAGATTACACATTTTTATTTTCAAAATTTCGCATAAGTGAAAAATAAATAAATCCTATACAGAGACTAAAACAAAGTCTTAAATTGAAAACAATGTCCATCATGAATCCGACAGGAAATATTTCTGCACCACTGTATGTTTACAAAACGCATCTGATTTATTTATTTTAAAAAATAACAAAGTTAAAGTTAAAAATACCTAATTTCAAAACATATTTTAAAAATACAAAAAACTAAACAATGAGGTTTTTATACATGTCAGTGGCTAGAGATGATGATATATCGCGAAAATGTTTTGGGCCAACATACCCATGAAACCGCAGTAGTTATTTGCAACTTGTATGATTGGGTGTTATAATTCTAATCAATGTAGCTGTCTGCAAACCAATAAAGTGCATCAAATATTACGATACCGGGATTCTTATTGGCTCAGTCAAAAAGGGCAACAGCTCCAAATAAGCGAAAGCCCGTATTCTTCTGGGTAAGCTGAACAAGTGTTGAAAACCAACAAATAGTCCAGTTTTACCGCGATTAACAATCATCTCAAATCCATGGCACTGTTCTTCAGTGTGAATTTTTTTCATTTCGGTAAGTAAGTATGTTTTCTATTAATGCACAAAAACATTATTTGCAAATTTGGAATTTGATATGGACTAATACAAAACTACGAAAGCTAAAAATTTTCGTTACATCAAAAAATAGTCACTATACTTTAAAATGTTCAGTGAACCGCCCCCTTAATTGAATCTGACAGTTCCCAAGTCAGCCTCGTCGACTAGGGGCAGCGAGGTACGGCAGTAAGCGAGCGCAAAGCTATACATAAGATAGGGCATGAATCACGGGCCTTGCTTAACAGTGCAGTGTACCAATGCGGCAGCTTATTTACTTCGCAGTAATGTGTGTAAATGCGGTTGCCTAACAGACTAACTGTGCCTTTCCTAGAGGTTCTCCACTACTTTCCATGAGGCTCTTACCTAACACCTATTGTCAGGCAGTGTCCGGGTCTTCCCGTCCTACTGACATGTTCCTTCGTGAACGTAGTACACGCTATATAATGCTTGGCCAACAAATATATACGTTACGTGTGCATACATATATATACACATATGTTAACTCAAGATATAACTTACGGTTTATCGCGGAAAAACTTGACTGTTTGCTGGGTTTCAACGCACGTTCAAGTTATGAAAAAAAAAACTGGCTTTCGACAGTACTTGGAGCTGTTACACTATTTGACTGAGCCGATAAGAATCCTGGTAATGTAATATCTGATGCCTGTTATTGGTCTGCAGACAGCTATGTTGTGTCAGACGTATATAACCCAATCATATATGTCACAAGAAACTACAGTGTTTTCAAGGGTATTAGAATTTATTGGTTTGTGGACATACGACATTGCTCATGTTTTGCTGATCAAAACTTGTGTTGAATGGCAAAATACAAAGAAGAACAAAAAAGATACAAAACGCACACAAAAAACAATAGAAAAACAATTCCAGAGGAATTCTGTCAGTTTTTTTATGTGAGACAACAAAGAATTATACACATAGAATTCAGTCGAATATCGACACAACACCCAGATAAAAAAGACAGACATAATTGTAGAACCAGATTCTCAAATTAAATAATATTATTGGAAAAAGACAAACAACAGTGAACAGTGGACAACAAACAAAAGAAAATAAACAACACGAGTAAAAAAAATAACGTTTCGGGAATTACGATCTGTTCCCGTCTTCAGGATGAGACACAGCTGATCAGAGCACCAAGGGTATGTTGGCACAAAAAAATTTTCGCGATATACCACCATCTCTAGGTATGTTGTATTAATTTTGCGTGCTTAATAGCTCGAGACACTGAAGTTTCGCGGGTTTAACAGCCTGTCGGCTAGATTCTACAGTCCTGTATACACCCTGCCCTCTGTTATTTTTTCCTGCTGCTCCAGTTAGTGGCCAGTTGCACATTTGACAAGTCAGTGTGGCTGTCGGTGAATGTTTTCAGTAAAAATTTGATACTGGTTCACAGTCATGGAAGTAGAGTTTCATAAACAGTTATCTGACCACGAAAGTAATTCGCATGTGCAAGTGTTTGAAATCTAACTTTTCCTCAAAAGAACTAGCGGAATTTTTGGGCCTCTATTAAGGACACTGCCTACCTCAGAGCCACGGCGGGAGCAAACATAAAGTATGTTCGATGTGGCTCAGTACGTTTTGAAGCTACATGTACGCAACCGCTGACTTTTTTATTTATCTCGGTGCCGCACATATTACTAAAGGATTTTTTAGACAGTGTTTTCAATATCCTGAAAACTGTGGACAAAATAGCATTTTGACGCACTGAAAACACTCGAAAACAACTATTCATAAATGTTTACCTACAGTTCTGATCATTTAGCAATATTTTCGTTTTCCCGATGCAGAAAATGGTTTTTGTCCGGAACCGATGATTGTAAAATGTGACAGAGCCCCACCGAATACAATTTAACACGTAAAAATATAGCCATCTTTAGTAGAAGGCCGTGGCTTTAGATCTGGTAACCCTGGCAGGAAGGGTCATTTCAACACTTCTTTGTCTCGCCAAAGGCAGTGGCTTCCCCTAATTCGCTGGTACGTAGAGCAGAATAACGAATCAGGTACAGTCATTGCCTTTGGAGAGCTAAAAGAAGTTTTAAAATTACCCTTCCTGCCAGGGTTGCTAGATCTAAGTCCGCGGCCTTCTACTAAAGATGGCTATTGTAAAACCTTATTCTTGCTGCCTCCAGAGGTTTGACTTAGACAAAACCCTTAATAGTTTGTAATAAAATAAGTCCAAACTGTGTTTTCAATTAGTCAGTAAAGTGAATGTGGTGGGAGTAATACTAGCGTTCTGAAAATCTACTTCAAAATTTCATGTCTTCAAATAAAATCTTAAACTACACGGTCTTTCAATGTTTTGACACTATTCAGAGGGGCGTTGCTTAATGTCAAGTGGTATATTATTTTACATTTGAAGAAGCCCAATTTTATAGTCTATTTTAGAACAGAACTACTCTACCACAATAATTCACTTTATAGAAAAATAGAAACAAATATTTACTAATTTTTTTATTACAAGTTCTCATTACGAAAAATTAATCATTCCATCCTGACTCACCATGCATACAAGCACACATACACTGATGTCACGTCGCTGAGATTCGCTGATACTCCGGTCCCAGTTAAGTGGTTTGTGCGTAGAGGCTAGAATTATTTGCGATGCCCGTGCTGTGTGGCACTTAGCTATCCACCCTTGTATGACTGGAACGAGAAAATACGTCCACCCAAGCCGCCACCTTAAAGAGTTTTCAAGCGGGAAATTATCATAGTTTTATATTTGAATGAAACATTGTTAGTTTTGCAGATGGTACTTGGGAGTACATTTTCTCTTATAAACAAATTTTAGCTCAGCCAGTTTTCCCATATTGGCATTTCAAAGTCAAAATTTGTGTGTTTTTAGTTCATACACCCCCTGAAAACTAACTAACATAATCAAACTAAATAATTCCGAATAAAATTACATGTCATGGTCAAAGGTTTTAAGTCCAAAATATCCAATACAAAGTATGTTGATATAAAAAATAATTCCATAAAGTAATAAAAAATTTCAAATTTCAGAAATTAAAAAAAAAACATAGCATTGTTTGAATTGGTTGTTACATACTTAAATTCCTAGCCCGTGACATATACTTTCACTGTGAATTATTTCGTTTCGTTGTATTAATTAGTTTTCAAGGGGTGTATGAACTAAACACATGCAAATTTTTATTTTGAAATGCCATTAGGAAATACTGGCTTAGCTAATGTTATTTTATAAGAGGATAATGTACTCCCAAGTAACATATACAAAACTAATACAATACTGTTTAGTTCAAATATAAAATTATGATTTTTCCTCACTTGAGCACTCTTAAGGAAACTGGTGCAAGCTATTTATTTAATTTATCATGTTGAGGTCCAGTGTACATTAACTTTATTAACATGTTTTAAAATATTATACAAATTAGTTTAGTTAAAAAAAAACCTAGTACATATTTTTACGCCGAACACAAGAATCAAATTATTCAATTTTGTTTCCTTTATTATGATTATTAAGGAGCTGGTTACTAATAACGTCTCGGGGAATATAAGATCTAATTTGAAATGATTTATCTGAGGATACTGAAAAGGAATTATAATGTAATACTGATATCTTACATAAATGATGAATTTCGTTACACAACATAGTTTCGCACTAGGCTATTACAGGTGGGTAAAATCAGTAACATAAGTACCTCAAATCGTTAAGAAAAGCTGTTATATTCATTCTATATATATATATATATATATATATATATATATATATATATATATATATATATATATATATATCCCCTCGCTGAAAATGATCAAAGACTATTGATTTTCACGAAAAGAATTCTGCACCAATTTGTTTCAAAGCACCTCTACGGTTTTTCTTCATTTTTATTGGCAACGCGTTTTTGTACCAATCAGAATAAAGTTACAGCGGTACCAAACATCTGAGATACGCAGTAAAACGTAAAAAAAACTGCGAACCACAAACCATGACGCAAAGCTGCAGATGTCACATCAGGCAATTAAACAATCTGGTTCAGAAATCTTTCCACCAAAAATGGGGTGCCACGCATATGTTTGTGCTCCAACATAAAACACGTGTTCTGTAGCGGGCATTTCGGAAGTGTGCGGAGACATGCTTAAGGTCTTGTTCTTTAGTTTTGGAGTGGTTTCTAAAATAGTTTTTAAACACAAATTAATACGTATATAAAAAATTCATTCTTGCAGTTTTAACACTTATATATAGAGCCACGATTTTATGGCGAAAAGATTTTTGCAACATTTGGTTTCGATGCGTCATGTGCACACCTGCAACTCTGCTACATCGTTTGTGGTTGGATGATTTTACTCTCACTGGCCTTGGCAAGTAATAGACGTACAGAGTCACAATAATCTTATTCTGAATGGTGCAGTCAAATGAGAAACGTGTCTGAACATAGACACGCTGCCAATAACCTTGAAACAGAACTGCCGATGTGCACGTGAGTCACTGAAACAAAGTGGGGCAAAAATCTTTTCGCGACAAAATCGTGGCCCTACTTATATATCATCGTTTGTATCGAAATTTTTCTGTTGCAATACACCAAACATATTTCTAGATATTTGCCCCTGAAATAGCACATATTTTGTTGTCAAAATAAGTCGAAATGAAGCAAAATAATTTTTTTGCTAGAAACGGTACTTAATTTTAAAAAACTCCGGCAAAATTGTGTATCGTATGACTGTACACAGTTTCAAATTTTTTCAAAGCATATGATTAAAAAATATTTGAGTTACTTGCAATTGTTTAAAATAAATGAAAGCTCATGGCCTTAAGGGGGCGTATGTGTGTGTTTGTGTGTGGTAGGAGTGATAAGAGTGCCACTAACCGACGTGTGCAATTCAATATCGCCTCTCCGAGCAAGCTAATATGGCGTGCAGCGTTTTACTGTTATAATTTTTCTTATGGGAATTTAAGAGGACACCACAATATTTTATTTGTGGCCAGCATAGTTCAAAGTCTAACGCTTGTTTCTATAGTTATGCTTTTCGGATCCGGTTGTTATTTTTCCATATACGGCAGTTTGGAAAACCCATTTTTGCCCATTTTGAGGAGGCCGAAAATGATACTTCTAATTAACGTGCCGAATTATTAAAACTGTAGCGACATAGTTTGAAGTGTGTATTCTTGTCGTAGATTACGAAATAAACAGTTTAGTGAAAAAAAGAATAACTGTAACTCGCTGCAACCCGTTTGAAGCTCAGGTAGGGAGGCCCCGTAAATGCTCACGTATGTTTCATGGATGCAGTTGCAGCTACCAGTTTTCTTGTAAGAACATGTAGTTTCGATCAGGTAACTCTACTAAACACCATGCGTGGTTTGGGACCGACGGTTGGTGCAGTATAGCTAGAGCCTCCTACCAAGGCGATTCGGTTTCGATTTACGGTGAAAACGGTCCCGGAATATTCGCATGTAGGAATTGTACCTGACGATGCCGGTGGCAGACGGATTTTCTCAAGGACTTCCCGTTTCCCTCGTCCTTTCATTCGCGCGCTACTCTATAAATCATTTAACCTCTCGACAGCGCTAAAAGCATCAGTTCAGAATTGTAGGTTTCTCGAAACCAATTTACAAAAATCAAATAACAGCACTACTAGACAATAGTTTTTGCCAACTTTCTAAGCAAAAATATTTATCGATTAACAAACAATGGCTGACGCCGAAATCTCATACATTTAATTGCGGTGCAAGAGATCTCGCTTAACAAATGTATCATTCTGGGTGAACGTTTGCTAATAAAGTTGGCAAATATAATTATCAACGGTAGCTGTTTTGTAGTTTTTCTATATTGACGTTCGAAAAGTGTAGATCTCAATAAAAAAATTCAGTGCTTATTTATCTACCACGCCCTCTTAAGTGCTGACCAAAATATCTTTAATTTACTTCACCATGTTCTGTTTAACAATTGTTCTGTTATCCATGCACTAATACCCGTTAACAGGTGTCGGTTTTCGAGTTGACGCGAATCCTCCCGCGCTAATACATACAGACAGGCGCCTCTCTGGGAGGTATCGTGTGTCGTGAGTCCCTTGTCGTACGTACATCGGCGCACACGTCAAACCCGGGACCTCTTGCCTGGACGACCTCGACCACAAGGGTTCACCGCCTTGCCCACGCACGACGGCCCGGCGACCCGAACTGCCTCTGCGCCTGATTGCTTCCAGATGTGCTGGGGAAATCACGGAGGGGTGAACGACCCGTTGTTGTTGGTAGCAGTGGCGTATCGTAGTCGTGTTCCAAGGAAGGCATGCGGTGCTAAGCAGTGACTACACTCAACACTGAGTCAGGTGGTGGACACAGAATAGGGCGGCTAGGGCCACTAATTTGAAAGCATCATGGACCGACAACGATACAAAGTAAACGTTATCTGTAATATAAAGACAATGTTTGGTGGTTTATGATACTAGAGTATCGAGCATTTATTGCGTATGTATTACATATTTATTAATTTATAACAATGGACATTTTCAATTACAATAACTTTTCGGTTAAGTTGTCTACCATGAGACTCGCGAACTCGCGACTGCTCTGACTGCTCGTGATGTCTACGAATCGTAAATTGTTTTGGTGTTTGTGAAAGAATTCGAATTACATTTTATAGCAATGAGGCAGATCAGGAGGTACCCCTGTTCTACAAATAATTGTGACTCTGTTTATCGACGCGCAGAAGGGGGTTTGTAAATGTTCTACTATCCCCAAAAATTTGAACAGGTTGCGTAACGTCTTTGTGTAACCAACCCGTAAACTAAATGTTTTATAGTTTCCGAAGTTGCCGGTAAATGAGAGGTAGCCACCAAATTAGCCAGCCGCCATACTGATTTAACCTCAAAAGTTCACATCTGACTGGTATTTTTATGGTAAATTAATGTATTATGTTCTTTAATTGATGTTTTAGGTTGAAAACACTATATTTTAGCCCTGTTTACACACCTCCTAATTAATATTTTCTCAAATTTTTAATTATTCGGCCATATTGATACCAACCATGTCAAGAGTTTGTTGGTTACAATTCCCGGCGACATGCTCCATTTGGACCCTTCTAACATCTTTGATGAACACTCTTCTTCCAGTAGCGTACAAGAGACAAGGAACATACACTACAATAATATACCTCGGCCTACACAACACATGTTTATTGTATATGACAGTTATTGAGCTCACGTGTTCAAAGTGTATAGTCGGAGCTTACGTTTAGGGACCTGAAAAATTCGCGTTTTCTTTTAGGCACAAGCTATAATACCATTAACTGGCCGCTCGTGTCACTTTCACAATTGCTCCTTGACTTATTTGACACATCGTGTAAGTCGTTGAGCCTACTGCATATAAGCCCATTTAACTGTGTCAGCGAGCCGCTAATGAACAGCTGCTGTTTGCTTGAATGCATAGATGTTCTTGAAGGCTAGCCTACACGTCAGTGAATCTGTGAATTTTTCCCGTCTCTTCTTATATCGCATGTCTTGGAACACGACCACGATACGCCGCTGGTTGGTAGGGACTGAAATATTTCGCTAATTTATTTTAGACCGAGCTTAATTTCAAACGCGTGTTCGTTTCGTTGACGTCTGAGATTTGATCACACCGCTTTGGAGAACTTGGAGCTATTCAGAACTTGAGAGAAAAGAAAACAAGGCTGAAATTCCGTGCCATCAGATACTGCGTGAAACTTGATAGTTGAGCATTAGCCATTGAGCTAATCGTCGGGGTCTGAGTATACAAAAACAATGGATTATATCGTACAGGATATTGAACTTGCGAAATTTTCCCGTTCCTAGTTTTTGGTGATGTTAGTTACGACCAAGATAGTTTTTTTTTTTTTTTTTTCACATTGCTGTAAAAACTCAAATCTTATTTTAACGGAAGAAACTTTGAAAAAAATATACTTCTTCGATATGAAAATGATGTTGCTTAATATATATATATATATTTAAAATCAGTGTTAATAGCCTTAAGCGCATTAGTACATTTTGCCTGGTAGAGAGACCGCTGTGGAAACATGTTCGAAGTTATGTGTCCTAAAACAAAACTCAGGCTGCAACTGCATTATGAAGCATGTATGAGGATTTTAGAAGTTCGCACAACACTTTTAGAACGCCCGCATGAGTCATATTAAAATCAATGAGGGAGATAATGAAATGAAAAACTTTGTTGAGGTACTGGGCTTAAATTACTGATATGACTTTTCACCAGTTGCCTAGAGTGAAACGATGTTTTGTAACGACATGAATAATTTTGTGGCAAATTATTTTATAGTTATTTTACAATCTCTACGGGAAAGACATTTCAATTTGATTTTATATACTTAGAGCCACTGATTTTTGGTAGAAAGAATTTTGCGACAACTTGTTCCAATTCCTTATGTACACGCCTGTATTTATTCTTCATCGTCAGTGATTGGATGTCTTCAAGTGTCCTGTACAGCTGGCACTAGATGTCACGTCTGAGGTACGAAAAATGGCGGGCGATAAGAGCTAGACCACGGTCGTAGAAGAACAGGTCTGGACACTCACCTAGCTAACAATGTATTTTGCTTGACCGCCTTGTTGTTTGGCTGTAGTTCGTCAAGTTACCGAGAATGTCGTACTTTTTGGCGCTGTTTTCCGGGCGGTCGGACTCAAACTCCGTCTACTTTTTTTCATTGTCAAATTTATAAAGTAAATAAAGATTGCTGGAGCCTTTTCTTAAATTTGTGAGCGAAGAAAGTATTTCATAAATTGATAAAAAAATACGTTTTGATCAATTGTTTATCGTAGTGGAAAGGAAGTGGGCGGAGTTTAGTCCGACCGCCGTAACATCAGCGCCAATAAAAGACAATATTCTCGGTAACTTGGTGAACTACAGCCAAACAACAAGGGGGTCAAGTTTCTAGGCGAGTGTCCAGACCTGTTCTTCTACGGCCGTGAGCGAGACTGACTCCTGCGTCAACAACTGTGTCGCCTTTATGCACGGAGCGCGAAAACAGCGTGCAGTGTTTTGGTCCTTGTTTGTTTCCTATAGAACTTTCAGGGCGCGGTATACCGCAATTTTCATCACCACTTTTATATTTTTTATTTGTACCAGATATTTTTTCCCTTAATTTAGACACAAAATGTGACTACATTTGGTTCTTATGAAATTTTTTTTATCTCTCATCGTTTTCGCGTAATGGCTCGTTAAAGTCATATTTTGCAAGTTTCCGTTTTAACGACTACAATAAAACCAACTGATATACCAAAGTCAAAAAAATGACAGTGGTTAAAGAATGACATGCTCATAAAATTAAAGAATAAAATTATTTGAATTTTAAAAAAATGCTGAATCTGAAAATAAAAATTTTAAAAATTCAATATTTTTTTAAAAAAATACAAATAATTTTTATTCCATAATTTTATGAGCATGTAATTGTAGCATACAATGTCTTTATCAAGTATGATTTTTTGAGTTTGGTATATCAGTTGGTTTTAGTGTAGTCGTTAAAACGGAAACATGCAAAATATGACTTTATCAAGCCATTACGCGAAAACTATGAGACATAAATATATTTCATAAGAACCAAATTTAGTCACATTTTGTGTCTAAAATAACGAAAAAAAATCTGGTACAAATAAAAAATAAAATAATGATGATGAAAATTGCGGTAGACCACGCCCTTAGGCCATGCTCTTTCATTTATTTCAAACAATTGAAAATAACTCAAATATTTCTTTACTAAATGCCATGAAAAAAATTTTGAGACTGTGTACAGTCATACGATACACAAATTTGCCAGAACGTTTTTTAAAATAATTTACCGTTTGCTAGCAAAAAATTATTTAGCTTAATTTTGGTTTATTTTGACAACAAAATGTGGTATTTCAGGTGTAAAAATCTAGAAATTCGTTTGTTGTATTGCAGCAGAAAAATTCAGATACAAACGATGATATATAAGTGATAAAACAGCCGGAATGAACTAAAAATCAGGGCCTTAAGTGGTAACCTATTATTTTATTACAGAAAGTGCGAAGTATAGTCGATTGATATTTTTTATGTGACAGCCGTTTTTAGCCATTTTTAGGTGCCCCGAAACCATGATTCTAAGTATGATATCTTAAAAACCAAAATATTTGAAGCATAATTTTAAACGTGTTATCTTAAAGTACAAAAAGATATCGTACATACGTTAAGTAGTATTTCTTTTAAAAACTTTCCCCTAACACGCTGCAACAACGTTCACGCGCCAGCTGTATAAGTAATGCTCTTAAGAATGTGTGTTAGATAAATAAACTCTGAAAACATTAATTGATTTATACACTTTTTTCGAAGCCAGTATGGATAAAATGCTCAATGAAAATCCTAGATAATGGAATTTGCCAGCTTTATGAGTAAATATTTATCCAGAATTACTCATTCGTTACGTGTGATCTATTGCGCCGCTGTAAAACGCACGAGGTTCCAGCGTCAGAGATTGTGCCTCACAAATTCGCAACACTGGAAACAACATTGTTCAAAACGTTGGCTAAAACTATTTTCTAGGATTGCTATTGTTTAACTTTCGCAAATTGGCTTCAAGAAACCTACTATTTACGACGTCCGTTTTGGTTTTTATTAATTATTAAATTTCTTTTTTTAACTATTTCTGCGGGTGTTTGGTCGTCTATTGTTGTTGTGTGCAAGTTCTGGATACTATGATACTATGTAATGAAAAAGTTGCAAGTCTTTTTGCCCGGGTAGCACGTCGTTGCTGTCCTCTCGGGGCGGACCGATACTGATGTCGATTTGTCGGTATGGCTCTTAAGCAATACGGTCGCGCGCACGGAGCCCCGGAAACTAATTAGAATATTAAATGTCTCACAATCACTGTCTCTTTCCAATTACTACCCAGAGGTGTCTCGGCCAGACGTACTTTGTGACTCGGCGTAATCTTAATGGCGTCCCGACGCCCAAAACAACGACGATGATGGCGCCTCGGCCTATAATACTCCGCGTCTCGACGCCTAGCTTCGACGCCTGACGGAGGCACCCTGCCCTACCGTCGCCGCGACTCGCCGACGACCCTCTCGCTTGACAACGTCCGTCCCGGACCGACTCCGCCTCGTCACTTCTCTCCTCCCTGATTTGCGCCAAAAACCCCCCGTCACCTGGCCAGCAAGCTCCGGTTCGTTTTGGGCCAGTCAGGAGTCAGCTTACAACCGATGGCCCCGCCTCTCGAGGACAACAATTCCGGCCAGAACCGTATTTATTATGCCATTTCTTAATTTCTCGTCGCTATTTATATTCAGTTACATAAAATGGTTCATTTACTTGTTCACATTTATGATCTCTTAATTACTACATATCTATAACAGTAACAACTAACAGAGCCATTGGCTGGACCCCTCCCCTCGTGACCAGCTAGGAAGGTGGTTCGAGCGGGGGTGGGGTGAGGCCCCAAGACACACTCTGCATCTGCTCGTCTCTCCCTCGTCTTCACAGAGACAAAATATATACAATTCGTTATTTTTAACATACAACTTGGTGCAGTAATGGTATTTTAATGAGAACTATTGCAATGTGATCCTGATACAATGACGAAGATAATGAATGGTCGCAAGACATAGTTATTATTGCACATTTATTTATGATGGTTGACACTCATAACTATTAAATATACCAAATCGGGGTGGCGACCATATGGGCCTGTCACAAGTTATATATTAATGCTGTTAGCGTTGAATTATGTACCACGCCCTCTTAAATCTCGGCGTCTTGGGGTTCTCATCGCAAACCACTGACGTGTCTGTGACGTCGCAGTTACCCTGTTCTGATTGGCACAGTCAAATAAGTGACATCTCTACAGAAAGACCCGCAGCCAGTAACCATGAAGCAGAGCTGCAGATGTGAACGTGCGGCATTGAAACAAAGTTGCACAGAGATAATTTCCTGAAAACTACCGATCCCTTGCCAATAATGAAAAGTTCTACAGTGTAATGACTAATTGCTAGGGCCATGAACATTTCACGAAAATAATTTTGCTCCAGTTTGTTTCAGTGCCGTACGTGCATATCTGTAGATGTGCTTCATGGTTATTGGCAGCGTGTTATTGTGAAGTGACGTCTCTCATTAGACTGTGCCAACCACACTAAGGTAACTGCGACACCACACATATGTTACATGCATAGGTAGAACCTCAAGACACGTGAGATTTCAAACATCCAATCTCTGACAATGAAGCAGAACTGTAGGTTTGCGCATAAGACACTGAAACTGACTGGGGCAAAATTATTTTCGTGAAAATTTCATGGCCCTACTAATAGCTAGACCTGTAGGCTAGCCTTCAAGAATATTTGTGAACTGAAGCAGACAACATTTGTTCATTAGCTGCTCGCTGACACAGTGAAACAACTACATTTGCCCTCCATTTACTACCTTCTATATCATTAGCTCAACGCTCTCCAGAAGTTAAATAAAGCAAGAGCCAATTGAGAAAGTGACACGAACTTATAGTTGTTTGAATTCTAGCTTGGGTCCGGAAGAAAACGCTAATTATTCGGGTCTCTACTAATCGCTAGAGGCACGATTATTTCGCGTATGGATTCTATGTCAGGTTGAACGTCAATAACGTATACTTCACGCCTCCTGTGATTAGACGAGAGCAGTTTTAACACACATTTGACGACTACAAGCCAGTTATAAATAAGGAAACAAGTCGTGGGGATATCATGTGCTACACGTTTGTACTGTTAGAAGCCAGTGGATATTCGGCTTCAGCCGGTACACGTATAGGCTGTCGCAAGATGAATACGCGAAATACTCGCGCCTCTATCAATATAATAATACGTAGAGACATGCAAAATTCGCGTTATCATTTGGTAGCAGACTAAACTTCATTTTCCTATACATTACTGGGCATAATTTGCGCTTCAATTTGCCACGAACGTTTGTGTGTTGTCATTTACGTGTGTTGCGTCTTTACAGAGATTGGCCTCCCTACCGTGTAAGCATTCTCCGCGGCAAGTCACGACAATATCGGCCAGCGGGAGACGTCGAACGAGCATATAGTAATTTGGAGTCTAGTCAGCTGTCAGAAAATAACGCGAATTTTGCATGTCTCTAATAATACGTCAATGACAACTAACAGAGAATGACGAGGAATGAAATCACAGACTGTGCTGGAGAATATACAGATAAGTAGAGTCTTAGTCTGTCACAATGTAATAAGGCTAATTTTTCATTGTCTCTAATTATGAGCTTAAAAATTCGGCACGATATTTAGAAACTTGTTTTTCTAAACCTTTTTCGTCAGGCCGCTGTATCCAGGGGGAAATACCAACCCGCTTCGAAAAGTGCACAGATATACCATGAGTTGAACGTTAAACCATATGTTCTACCAAAATCATAATGTAGTAACCTCTTAACTGTCTCAACGAAAAAAAAAAGAACCATAGTAAAACACTCCCCAGTTGAGTGGCTTGCTCGTATAGATGTGCATTGCTTTGCATACGATATTAAGTAGTACCCTTCGCCCACACACACGCACACACACACGCTTTCTCTTTCTCTATTTCTCTCTCTCTCTCTCTCTCTCTCGTACTTTAAACTGAATCGTTTTTATCGACATCTGCAATTTCAAGCGAATGTTGTAAAGAAATAAAAGTAGAGACGCAATTCTTTGTTTCTCGTGTGTCCTAGATAGGACGTAATGTTTGTTTGTTATGGCCAGGTGGCCTTGGTAGGAGGCAGTAGCTTTGTTTTTCTTCTTATGTTCTGGTTTTTGTAAAGAAAGATAGGAAGAAAAACCAGTACCGGAAACATTTTGCATACCTTTCAGCTATCGTCTGTATATTATATATTTGTTGATAACAACTGAAACTAGTTTTTTTACTGTGAGTTTTTTCTGCAACTCGGCAATATTCGTTCGCAATTGGCGTACGTATAACTAAGTACCCCGTACCCCTGTTTTCCACGAAAAGAATTTTGCCCCCGCACACATCTGCAATTCTGCTTCACGGTTATTCATTTGACTAAGCCAATCATAATAACGTTCCTACAACAACACACGTCTGGGATTTGCCGGTAGAATCCCAAGGCTCGTGACAGTTAAAATATCCCATCACTGACCACGAAGCAGAACTGCAGATGTGCACGTAACGCACTGAAACAAACTGAGGCAAAATTATTTTTGCGAAAAACAGGGGTCCCTATATGTATGATCACAAAAACACGATGCAGTTTATAATACTAACGCATTGCAGGAATCGTTCGAAGATGACAAAACGCATCCGGCAACACTGCTTGGGAGTCACGCCAGTATCCGGCTTGCAGAGGGACAGACAGAGGTTGGGCGATGCGGCCGGATAGACAAGTGTCGGTAAACAACTGCGTCATTACGTATGTGCGGCAACAGCTGCGGGCCAAGAGCTGTTTTTTATTCCGCCTGCGGCCTCCTAGGGCTGAGCTGGTAGTGCGAAGGGGGGGGAGGGGGAGGAGGATCGCGGCTTTGTCAACACCAGCACTTGTCTGCTGATGCCACGCCGAGACCCCGGCCTATAGCTACGGCTCGCCCCTGTCATCTTTGCAACGTGCAGTTGTGACTAGAGTGAGAGAGGTCTTCAGCGCTGGTGAAGGGTGACATGCGGTGAGTATGGAGCAGCGACGGAATGAACGGGCGGGGGAAACGGGAGGTCCCCGAGAAAACCCGCCGACCAGCGGCATCGCCCGGCACGATTCCCACATGCGAAAATGCGGAGACCGACCCCGATAAATTATAGGTTGATTTTCAAGAATTATCCTGCAATGATCTGCATGACAAATCAATGAAAGATTCCATCATTATTTATGTCGGGCAGTTCATCATGAATATATTCTATGCTTTGTCGAAGAGAAATTGTTGGTAATACAATTTGAATATTATATGTTATGGTTGAAAAACTGAAAATACAATAAAATTGTACTCCCCCTTAACATTTAAGTCTTAGTATGGTGCAGCGCCGGAATGAAGGGGCGGGGGAAACGGGAGGTCTCCGAGAAAACCCGCCGACCAGCGATATCGTCCGGCACGACTCCCACATGCGAGAATCCGGGGACCAACTCCGCCGGGAATCGAACCCGCATCGCCTTGGTGGGAGCCGAGTGTTCTAGTCCCTGCGACAAACGTGGCGCTGGTACACAGAGACATTGAGTAAAGATTACTCAGTGACGGAGTTGATAATGACTATTAGTACGAGGAGGATACCGAAAGGTCACGGTATCGTACACAGGATGTAGACTTAGGGTTGGTTCGCAATTTAAAAACATAAACACGGGACATATA
The DNA here is from genome assembly GCA_003012365.1 of Medauroidea extradentata. Taxonomy (NCBI): domain Eukaryota; kingdom Metazoa; phylum Arthropoda; class Insecta; order Phasmatodea; family Phasmatidae; genus Medauroidea; species Medauroidea extradentata. The sequence continues at coordinate 14,967 of PNEQ01129876.1, read as the reverse complement.
ACATTATAGCAGAAACTGTGCACAGCCAGAAACCTTGTGCAAAATTAATTTATTTATTAGGTTCGTACTGTAATGTTTTAGCGAGTAACATTTGTTTATGAATCTGATCAATCGTTGCTATGTGGAATACGTCCGAAGGCCACTTGGTCGAATCGGTTGTGGAATCGTTCTTTTGGAGATGAAAGGAAACAAAGTACAGTGAACTGCATAGTGCAAAATATTGTTTACAATATGCGAAAATAGTTTTTAACACTAAAACTCCGTATTATCATTTCGTTTTGCTCTGGTATATTTTGGAGTTTAAACCAGCACGGCTAACGTTCAGTAAATCCGTTGCCCTGATTGGTTACTGCCCTACGCGTCCACACAATAGATCAAATATTACCACTTCTTATGTCAGTATCTCTACGCACACGACAAATTTTCAGTAGTTGTGAATCAATAGGTTCGAATACATGGAATTCAGTGCATATGGCCTATGTCTAGAGATGATAGTATACCACGGAAATGTTTTATGCCAACATACTCTTGAAATCGTTGCAGTTTATTGCAACATGTATGATTTGGTATTGTACGTCTGACATAACTTAGCGGTCTATATACTAATAACTAGAGACATGCAAAATTCGCGTTATTTTCTGACAGCTGACTAGACTCCAAATTACTATAGGCTCGTTCGACGTCTCCCGCTGGCCGATATTGTCGTGACTTGCCGCGGAGAATGCTTACACGGTAGGGAGGCCAATCTCTGTAAAGACGCAACACACGTAAATGACAACACACAAACGTTCGTGGCCAATTTAATCGCAACTTATGCCCAGTAATGTATAGGAAAATGAAGTTTAGTCTGCTACCAAATGATAACGCGAATTTTGCATGTCTCTACTAATAACAGATATCAAACATTACAATAGCAAGATTCTTACTGGCTCAGTCAAATTGGGTAATCTTCTTGTAAGCTGAACGTGTGTTGAAACCTAACAAAAAGTCAAGTTTTCCCGCGATAAACCATCATCTCTACCTACGTTCTATGCTTGCCACCTTTACTTCTGGGTGCCCGTAGGCATCTACTTGTCCTGACAGATAGCGTGGAATGACGCCCACAACGGAGAAACGCCGGAATGATAAGTGCGGAAGAAACTGGTGGTCCTCGAGAAAGCCTGCCGGCATAATTCCCACATGCGAAAATCTGGGGGCCGACTCTGCCGGGAATCGAACCCGGATCGCCTTGGTGGAAGGTAAGTGTTCTAGCTACTGCAGGTAGATGTTCTCGATAGTACCTATTAATATCTCAGTGAGTGTCCAGTTGTACATCTGACAATGTAGCACGGAAGTCAACGAGTGTTTTCATATGCAGGTTTGTTGTTGGTTAACAGCCTTAATGTTGAGTTTCATAAACAAGGATCCAATCACAAAAGTGACTCTCTCATATGTACAGGAGTTCGAAATCTAACGTCTTGTCGAATGAATTCGTGGAATTTCTAGATCTCTACCGATGTCAGTGGCTTTGTGACATCTTGGAAACTGACAAGTCACTTCGGGGGCATTGACGGAGGCTTTCCTTTGTGAGCCAACGTTCGTTGTCACGAGGAGAAAGTGCAGCCGTGAAGGGAAAGCAATGGTCACCAACGGACACAGGAAGTTACTGGACACCTGGCTTCAATGCTGCATTCACAAAGCAATACTGACGAAATTTCTTCTCCAGTATAATTCTCTTGTGTAATCGACGATCATTTTATGCTCTAACGAGATACATTCGTTATATTCAATTTCGACATTTGTAGGTAGAAAAAGGACTGTATTTGACTGACATCAAACTGTAACAAATTACTATCTGATTTTACACCGTTATTTTTAAATGTCACTAGTAGAATAAACAGTAGACTCAAATAACGTTTATGATACAACTGTATGTGGTTATTTTACGTTTTTTGTTATGTTTAGAGGTGATGGTTTATCGCAGGAAAACCTGACTTTCAACACACGTTCAGCTTACCAGAATGGTACTAGCTTTCGCTTGTGCTTGCAGCTATTTGATGCCTGTTATTGGTCTGCAGACAGCTACGTTGTGTCAGACGCATATCACCCAATCATATATGTTGCAAGAAACTACAGTGTTTTCAAGGGTATGTTGGCACAAAATATTTTCGCGATATAGGGTAAACCTACCCTACTTCGTGATACTAAGACTTCGAACTTCAGTAACAGAAACATGTTTAACATTTTAATTGTGATATTATATTTGATACAGTGGTCACTTATTGCCGAAACTGTACATGCCTGCTCTCTGTTGGCGACCTAGTGAACTCGGTGTACAGAGCCTTCCCAATGTTGTGAAGTCCTCAACATGGTTTATCACGATATTATGTTATATCACGATATATGGTCAGTTTACCCTACCATCATCTCTAGTTATGTTATATTTGGTTTATATGAGGAAACATACTCTGACCTTTCCCACGTCCTACTGAAATACCTTCACAGCTCGTAAAAGGATCAAAGGAAAAAGAAACTAAAATAAAACCAAAGAAAATGTATTTTCAATTTTAATTACGAGAACAACTTTGTTACCGACATCTGTAGTAAACAGTTTGTAAAAGTTTGGACGTCATTGTATCTGTCCTGCTGCCTGTGTGGTACACCTATTTGTTGTTTGTAATACCGGTTTGAACCACTCTGATAAGAAGCACAATTTTGCCACTAGAAACAATTTATTTGATCGATTATAATAAATGCGATTTGTTGGTTACAACGTCATGTGAACCATTCGATTTTTTTTATTTTGCCCGGTAACTTTTTACTTACTCTTTCGTATCCTATTTGATAGCACACAAAATATGAAAATAAATAAAAATTTCAAGGTTCTTTAAATGCTTCCATCAAAAAAGTGAAAGAACAAAATTAAAACTGTTTAAAAATGGAGCAGAACTGTTGAAGTGCACGTAAGGTACTGAAACGAAATGGTACAAAATTTTCGTGGCTCTAGTTAATGGCAGCGTGCCTTTGTTCAAAATCGTCTTTCATTTATTACACCAATCAGAATAAGATTTTTGAATCACTATACGTCCGTGAATTACCAACAGAACCATAAGGCAAGTGAGAATTAAAACATGCATCCAATGACCTTGAAGAAGCGCTTCAGATGTGAATATGAGGAATTGTAACCAACCGGCGCAAAAAATCATTTCGCAGAAACCTCATGGCTCTACTAATGAATATACTCAAACCCAATTTTTATACAAAATTGTATAAACTGCATTTCCATGTTCTAATTCTCACGTGCTTTAAGGTTCTCCTGGCAGACCATAGGCGTATGGTGTCACAATACCGTTATTGTGATTACAGCAGTTAAACGAGAGACGTGTCTGAATTAAAAAAATCCTGCCAATAATGTGATGTAAGCGTGGGGCATAGAAACTAAATGCTGAGAAAACCTTTTTGCGGCATACTTGTGACTCTAATTTTTAGGGACATGAAAATTTCGCTGGTTCAACGTCTCAACGTCCTTTAGGCTAGAATTCACGGTGCTGTGTATTATTGAGTCACTTCCTTTTCTTCATCAGCTGCTGTCGCATTTGGGCATTGAACTAGGCTGTCTGTAATTGGATTCTCGTTTTGTTGTTGATTTGTTACTTTTTCTAGAGTCTTTTAGGGAGTGTCTTGTTTTGAAACGAATTCGCGAAATTTTACGGTCTATTCTAATTACAAGTAAATAGGATTGAAAAAAAAAAATAGGCAACAACTGATGAGTTAGTAATAATTTTGTGCACATTTCCTTGATAAACAGTTGCGAATAGGTAGGGACCCTGTTTTTCGCGAAAAGAATTTTGGCTCACTTTGTTTCCGTGCCTTACTTGCACATCTGCAGTTCTGCTTCGTGGTCAGTGATTGGATGTTTTAACTCTCGCGGGTCTTGGGATTCTACAGGCAAATCACAGACATGTGTTGTTGTAGGAATTTTATTGTAATTGGCTCAGTCAAATGAAATGCTGCTCTTCACATAGGCATGTTGCCAATAACCATGAAGCACAAGCATATGTGTACGTAAGGCACTGAAACAAAGTGGGACAAAAAATTTTTTGCGAAAATGAGGGATCCCTAGGAATGGGTCTACATTCCAGTTGATACTTAACTACACGTTGATACAATTATCTATGGCAATAAAACCGTGACACAGTGGTGAATATTGTGCAGGGTATAAGGCTGACATTGCTCGCTGAACACTTGCCACATAGCCTCTAGACGCAAGATGGCGTCAGTGTTCACGTACTTGCCTTATGAGGACGACCATGTGCTCACTCCTCGACATCCCGTCTGTTGCACGACTGCGCGTCGATTGGATGCGCTGCACGTAGGGGCGACGTGACGGCTGATGCGCGTGGCAATCTCGACCTCACTGCCTCTTTCATAACTCGAAATAGTCACGGACAGACGCGCCTCCAAAGGGAACTACCCTATAGTTCTCCAAGGCCAAGTGTCATTGAAGCTGTTCGTACTTCTGCCTATTATGAGAGATAACGAAAATGAGGTAAACCTAATTCTTGATACTAAGTCTTCGAAATTCAGTAATGAATATGTGATACAGTAGTCACTTATTGCGTAAACTACACGTCTTCTGTCTGACGGCAACCTACTGAACTCGATGTACAGATCCTTCCCAATTTTGTGAAGCCCGCAAAGTGGTTTATCACGACTTTAAGAGTGCATGGTACATAATTTAGCGCTAAAATAATCAGTCCAGAATTGTAGGTTTCTCAGAGCCAATTTGCAAAAATAAAAAAATAGCAACCCCAAACAATAGTTTCTGCCAACTTTCTGAACAAAAATTCTTCTCGAGTAACGTAAACCTGAAGAACAATCTCTGATGCCGGATCTCGTACATTTAATTGCGGCGCAAGATGTTACGCCTAACAAATGCAACATTCCGTGTAAATGTTTGCTAATAAAGATCTTATGTATAATTATCAAAGACTGTTGTTTTGTAGTATTTCTGTATTGACTTTCAAAAACGTGCTGATCTCAATTGTAGAACTCAGCGCTTGTTTATCTACCACGCCCTCTCAAGGCGTATTAAGACATGTGGTCGGTTCATCCTATATTAGAAAACTGTTCAATGTTATTATGCAGCAGTGGCGTATCGTGGCGGTGTTCCAAGGCATGCAATACAAGCTCCGACTATACACTTTGATCACGTGGACTTAATGTGCCTACATGTCATATACAACAAACATGTATGTATAGACCGAGGTGTATTATTCACCATTTTACATAAGTTTGGATGAATCTGACAGCAACTTATGGGCAGTCTGTAATATTTGGTTACTTTTGTAACTACACAAGATAAACTTTGCAGTAAAAATGCTGAAATGGACATTTCAGGTTCATTATAGAGCTCAAAATGCCTTGCATTGTACAACAAATCATAAAATACTAAAAAATTATTGCCCATAAGTTGCTGTCAATTTTATCTAAACCTATATGAAACAGAGTATATTGAAGTATATGTTCGTTGCTTCTTGTACGCTATTGGATGAATAGTGTATCAACTACTACAAGTCTTATAGTCCCACAGACAACTCAGTGTTGAGTATAGTCACTGCTTAGCACAGCATGCCTTGTAACACGACTACGATACGCCAGTGTTAGCGGTGACAAGGAGGGGCCGCTGTGGTCGAGGGGTCAGACTTCTCGCCTCCATCCTAGGCGATCCGAGTTCGATTCCCGGCGGGGGGTAGGTCCACGGATTTTCGCATGCGGGAATTGTGTCAGACAATGCCGCAGGTCCACGGGTTTTCTCGGGTATCTCCCGTTTCCCCCGCCCATTCATTCCGGCGCTGCTCCGTACCCCATGTCACCCCGCCCTCACCAGCGCTAAAGACCTTGACGTCAAGTGCTGACCAAAATATCTTCACTCACTCAGTAGTGACAGCAAATATTAGTTCGGCCAACCAAGTTTTCAGCCACAAAGTTCAAATGGAGAATCAATGAAAAAATTCTATTCCAAAGAACAGAAAGAGTGAAAAATAGCGAAAATCTCAAGCGCCAAGGAAGTTTTCAATGCGATCTTCTATTACGTTGAGTCTCATATGCTTGGACGACGATAACTTGAGATGGCAATGAAAAGGACCTTCTTATTCGCGTATTTTTCAACAGCTCACAAGACTGTTTATCATTTCGTAGTCTCATTCGATATCTCCTGTTGGCTCACAATCCCGCGGCCTGCAGTGGTGAACGCTTTTGACCAACAACTATACGTTTATTTTAGAATGACTAATTGTTAGGGCCACGATTTTGTCGCGAAAATATTTTTGTCCTACTTTGTTTTAGTGTCTCTCGTGCACATCGGGAGCTCTGCTTCATTATTACTGGCAGCGTTTCTTTGTTCAGATACGTTTCTCATTTGACTGAACCAATTAGAATAAGATTATTGTGACTCCGTACGTCTGTAATTTGCCAAGGCATGTGAGAGTAAAGTCATCCAATCACAGACGATGTAGCATAGCTGTAGATGTGCACATGATGCATTGAAACCAAGTGTTGCGAAAATATTTTCGCCATAAAATCGTGTCTCTACCATTGTCTGTAAAGCCGTCATTTCCGCAGGCCCGGGTTTATGCATCAAGTGAGTCTTATGACCTCCGGCCTCTCTTTTGCATCCTTCCTTACCAACTCGTGTCTTTTTTCCAGTTTCCAAACCACATTTTTTTAATGTCCTGGCTCTATAGTTTTGCTGTTTATAATAACAATAGTAATATGATGACACTTGTAATGGACGACTTTAAAAGAGGCGGAGCTTCAGTCAGGTGCGGGATACAATTCCTATCTCCATGGATACCGCAGCCGAACATAACCTTCATTTAGCTGTTTGGCTTCACATGTCCCGGATGAGATGTATGTCAAGAAAATTGATTATTTGTTTGGAATTTGCCGCTTTTTCAAGTAAACATTAATTTTATGTATTTGCGTATATCTTAACCATGAAATTGAAACTAATATTTTTTACCCTTACGTGCAAATCTATGAATGCGCAACATTTTTTCTTTCTGCAATTACCAACTAACAAATCAGCATGTTTGTAAACAAGCTTTGTTTCCCACAGTGTTTCCCCTACGGTGTGACATCAGGAGGCGTGTACATCAAGTCGTCCATTATTTAGCTTAATTATCACTAGAAATGACTAGAGACATGCAAAATTCACGTTATTTTCTGACAGCTGACTAGGCTCCAAGTCACTATAGGCTGGTTCCAAATCTCCCGCTGGCCGATATTGTCGTGACTTGCCGCGGAGAATGCTTACGCGGTAGAGAGACCAATCTCTGTAAAGACGTAGCACACGTAAATGACAATAAATAAAAGTTCGTGGCCGATTGAATTGCAGATTATGCTCTGTTATGTATAGGAAAGTGAAGTTTAGTCTGCTACCAAATTATAACGCGAATTTCGCATGTCTCTAGAGATGACGGTTTATCGCGAAAATTTGTTGTGCCAACATACCTTCGAAAACACTGTAATTCCTTGTGACATGTATGATTGGGTGATATACATCTGACACAATGCGAATGTCTACAGGCCAATAATAGGCATCACATATTACAATAGCGGGATTCTTATTGGCTCAGTCTAATAGGGCAACAGCTCTACGTACAAGAGAATGCCAGTAATCTAATGGTAAGTTGAACGTGTGTTGAAATCAAGCAAAAAGTCAAGTTTTCCCGCGATAAACTATCATCTATAATTATCATACGTTTAGTTGAAAATTACTTTTAACAACAACTATAACTAGAGGCAAGATTATTTCGCGTGTTGATTCTAGGTCAGGTTGAATGCCAATAATACATACTTCACTACTCCTTCTGTGATTAGACGACACGTGTTTTAACACATCTTTGACGACTGCAAGCCAGTGATAAATAAGGAAACAAGTCTTGGTGGTAACACGTGCTACGGTTAGAAGCCAATGGATATTTGACTTTGGCCGGTGTGTGTATAGGTCTGAGAAGTGTACGATGTTGCTAGATTAATACGCGATATACTCGTGCCTCTAGAAATAACAAAGCAATAACATTAAATACACATATTCTCCTCTCCAACAGTGCTCCCTTGTATATGTAGCGCCCTAGACCCGGGCCTACTGGTCGATCCAGCCCTGTACATCTGTAAATAACACCACATAAAAGAGTTGTGTCCAGTGAAATAACAGACTACGTCAACATATGTACAGAGTAGAGACCTGGAAAATTCGCGTTATCAGTCAGGCACAAGCTTGAAATCCATCAACTGTAAGTTCGTGCTACTGTTACAATTCGTCGTTGACTTATTTGACACCACCTTGAAGTCGATGAGCCAATAATAACAATGTAACTAAATTCAGACCCATTTGACTGTGTCAGCGAGCAGCCATCGAACAGCTGTTGTCTACTTGAGTTCACAGATATCCTTGGAGGCTAGCCTACATGTCAGTGAACCCGCGGATTTTACCCGTCTCTAGTACAGAGCAATGAAGTCCAGTCTGTCACTAAATATAGACATGAATTTTGCAGGTCTTAAGGTATAAATGGTTACAGACCAACAACAAACGATCAGTATCAACGTATCATAACTATAGACACTGGGAAATCGCGAAAATGTTTGAGATAGTCTCCAATATTAGCCGTGACACGTGTGAACAGTTTTGGGACAAATCACACACTCTGTGTGTCCATTATATTTGGGTTTGTTGAAGAGAGAAACAATGCTTCTAATAAACCATAGCCAATGTCGATACGAAACATTCAGTGTTATATACAGTCTGTTAGAGCCTAGCAAACAGTCAACTATTCCCGCGATTTTCAAGTGTCTCTAATCAAAATTCTCATTGCCCAAATCAAAGTGGAAACAATAATTACAGAAATAACAACACCGGAAACGTAGGTATAACGGAACCCAGCAAATATTTAATTTTTCCTGCTATAAAATACTGTCTCTACAAACACACCGATATTTAAGAAAACTTTTTGAAACGAAACTCTTCCTTCGTTACATTTTTCTTAAGAAATATTGCGTTATATGTATAACCAGAGACATTTTGGTGATAAGAATTTAGCACTATGTTTTTTAAATGACTTTCGTGCTCATCTGCAGCTCTGCGTGTTGGCAATGTGCATTTTGTGCAGGGACATCTCTCATTTTACTGTGCCAATAAGAATAAAGACGTCACACATATGTAATTTTCGTGTAGAACCCCATGAGTCCTGATAATTATTAAAATTTAATAATAATAGACCAGTAAGCGGTGCTCAGGCGTGCACGTAAGTAATTTAAACAAGTTGGTGCAAAAAATATTTTTACACACACACATAGTGTACGTTCGTGTATGTGTACCCGTGCGCGTGGACAGGAAAGGTTGACCAGATAATTCCAGGTTTTTCCCTGATCTCTAAGATTCCCTATAAATTCCCGGTTTTAACAATAAATTCCTATGCAAAGTATTTTTCAGGACCTGAGCTTCCAACTCGCATGCGACTGAAAACTCGAGCATACGACCACTGAAAAATTTGGAAATGTGAAATTTTCTGGACATTTCAGATGAATTCGCAAAAAGACATGGAATCGCCTGAAAAAAATAAAATTAAAAACTTTCAATTTAAAAGAATTTCAGAGATCAGGGAAAGACCTGGAATCGCTTCAGAATATAAAGAACAAAAACCAGCCATTTTCAGGGAATATTAGGTAGGTAAGTGGGCTTTTCGGGTACAAGGAGTCGTGGACCTAAATAATTTTGTTAAGTGGGGTGGGACTAAAAATCTGAGCATAGGCCCACTGATCTGTGGGCAGCCTGTATTCACCTAGGCGAGAAGACGCCTTGTGGCCGACCAGCTTCACTGGAAGATAGCATACCGGCTAGTGCGTGCGTGTCTTTACAGCCGTTCGTGAGTCACGTGAGGCATATTCATGCAGGTGCGTGCTTGGAATGCCTCCTCCCAGACCTTACGAGCCAAGGAGTTTGTATACGCCTTCCGAACCAAGCAGTTCGTATAGCCCTGAACTTAAGAACCTGAAAATTCGGGTTTTCTTTTGAGCACAAGATAGGGCTCAAACAACCAGCAATTTGTGCAACTTTATCCATAGGCTCTTGACTTATATGTAGAGGCAATGATTTTCTGTGAAAAGAATTCTGTATCAACTTGTTTCAGCTGCAGCTCTGCTTCTTGTTCAGAGATTGGATGTTTTTAACTGGCAACGTCTTGAGGTTCTATTTTCAAATCACAGACGTGTGGTGTAGCAGTGACCTTGTTCTGATTGGCACAGTCAAATGAGCGACGCCTCTGCTCAAATACGGTCTGCCAATAACCATTATGCAGAGCTGCAGATGTATACATAAGGCATTGAAACAAACTGATGCAGAATTCTTTTCACCAAAAATCACTGGCTATACTTATATGAGTACTTCTTGGAGTGCGCTTCGCCTTTAACAAAGAATCAACAAAATGCAGGTCCGATAATATGGTTGGTATCACTGTGTCAGCGAGCAACCAATTAGTAACGCTGTCTGATTGAGCTAACTCAGAGAAATATGTTTGGTGTAAAACTCGACCCAACCAAATGTTTGGTTGCCTCGCTGATTTACTTCTCTTAAGAGTGACAGTCGCCATCTTGAATTTTTGTATTTTGTGTCATAACTACGTTTCTGGGTTAATGTACGGACTTTAACCTAACTACGGAATAGAATAGGCACAGTAAATATATTTTTGTCGTTACTGTTACTGCAGATCGAATTGCACTTAGAAAATTCTTATTACTTTCTTGACTGCAATTAGTTCTGTAACAACAGTAACTGAAACTAAAGATTTATGGTGTCTAAAACTATATCAATATGAATTCTATTCTGCAGTTAAGTTAAAGTTCAATGAATTTATTCAGAAGAAAAGTTATGGCACACAATACAAAAAATCAAGATGTTTACTATCACTCACTCTTTAACAAAAGGGTTTAGTCAAGTTCAATACATATATTTTGTAAGATCAATAAAATCAATATTTGACGTTTTAGATACATTATTCGGTCTACAAATAGATTGTTGGATCAAATTCTTATTTGTTTGGCCATGTACAGACTTATATACGGTAGACTGTACCAAACATTTTTCTCTGTGCACACATATTCTTGGAGACTAGTCCACAGGTGAGGGAACGCTGCGAATATTTCTGAATCCATGTAACATGTACTATTGCTGCTATTTAAAGTGTTAAGTAACAGTAACAAGAAACTGTGGGGTCTTGAAAACTATCCAGCAAAGATTTTCACGGTAAACTAATTTTGTTTTCAGATACCGGTAATAATTTGGTTTAAAAAATAATTTTATTTGCTAGTAAGGAAGTAATGTTTTCATGAAGGAAAGCTGTCTAAAAGTTCAAAATCTTGCATATAAAACCAAACACACACTGAGATATGAGATTTCTTTACGGCAAGCTAATCCATCTATTTTTTTCTTTAAAAGAAAACGTTTTACACTATATACCCACTCCTAGGATCTACATATACCAGAGTCACAACTATTGTCTCATTGGATACTGCCTCAACGAGTAGCTGCTTTCCCCTCGGACCTATAGCACGGAATTAGGCTCTTATTTCTTTAAACGTTTCCTGCTGGCTAGAAGTTCTTAGATTCTTGTCTTAAAAACAACAATCCAATCGCTATGAACCTGCCGATTACGCGGTGTTACTGACAATAGACTGGACTACATATTGAAGGCCTTTTTCAACCAATGAGGTTTAACTGTGAAATGTTCTCTACCTTGTAATGCGGGCATACTAAGTACGAAGGCCTACGTCACGAAGTATGTTTGAGTACAGGTCAGTGAATTCTAAACTGTCGTTAATTAATAACGCTAAATTTGTTCGTCTCTACCAACCGCAAACATAACAAACATGTAACTTATATCTACATAAACTTCGTATTGTTGCAATCAGGAGGAATGTCGGTATTTGCAAGAAACAAAATGTTTTATCCATATGAAACTGTTTCCGTTTTTTGTGTATCAAATATGTTGCTGAAATTCGATATTTTTTTAATATATTTTTTTTCTTCAGAATTTCCTAAAAATGAAAACCAAACGCTGTTATACGGTTTTATTAATTTTAGCACATAGACTATAACATCTTATTTTAGTGTAAAAGGTTCCATTTCATTTAGTCTGTTGGTTTTCGTTGGGTGTCCGCTGTCGTTGCTATGTAAATTTTGACTTAAGGCTCAGTTTCAGTAGCTGTATTAAATTTTATTATTTTTCACTTTTTTGGAATTCTGAGAAGAAAAATGTGAAATTGGCGACTATGGCGCAAATTCTATTTACCTTGAGCTACAATCCAATCATGACAATAGAGATAGTAATGTATAGTTAGGTTGCAATTTGTCGGGCAAATTATGAATATAAAAAAATTTTCCTCATACATTGCGGCGTAAATATAAGTTTTCAGCTAAATCGCAAGGTCTGTACTGTAGCGAAAAGTAAATAGAATTTGAGGTATAATCACATATTTAACATTTTTCTTCTTAGAATTAAAAAAAGCGAAAAACAGTAAAATTCAGTATGGCGACTGAAACCGAGCCTAAAACATTCCGTTTTGCGAATAACAAGCATGCTAATCATGCTTCATAGGAGGATAATAGTAACGTCTACAAAACTAACATTATTTCGTACAAATATAAAATTATTAATTTCACACCTGAACGGCCTTAAGACTGTGTGGTGTTCGGTCAGTTTAATCTGTTCCTCCCCCCTTCCCTCCCTCAGCCTTACTCCGTAGCTTGCTGAGAACAACCGGCCACGTAGTTAATCTGTGAACAATGTATGATGACGATATCCCGGAGTGGGCGTGGTCCGACGTTCCATAAAACATCCGTTTGTCCTCGTCGGCTTTGTAATCACCAGAACAACTTGTTCTTGCGTCAGCCTCGCTGTGTTCATGTAGTTCTTGGAAGTACCGTCCATTGCAGTGGCGGATACCACACACTATAAAAATTTTCCTTTACATAAAATGAACATATTTATTTCAGGTCGTTTAGCTTGCGGTAGGTAGGTATAGAAATATTTCTTTACAATAAAGATAAACTTCAAAACCTTCATTAGTTGCCTTCATACTCATTTTTAAGAGACTAAAGCTGGATTCACAACCACCACGTACGTACGCGCGTACGTACGTGTAAAAGTAGAAACACCGAGTGTGATAGTATTTCACATACTCGCGTTGCGTACGTACGTAATAAAGTTTCCAACGTTCTACTTCGTATGTACGTACGCTAAATGGTGGTTGTGAATGCGGCATGTGCGAACGTAAGACTCAATTAAATATTAATTTATACTGAGAAGTCACTTATCTTGTGGTCATACATTTTTTAATTAGCTTCGAAAAATAAATATAAAGTACGATCATCTACAAGCGACATTTTGATATAACATAAACCCGTTTCCGCGCATGTCTAGATTAAATATTATTGTGAATCCAATTTCTAATACTTAAAATACGTGCGTGTTTTCGTTCGTACGTAATTGCAGTTGTGAATCCGCCTTAATTGTATTTTCTGTGTATCGTACATTGGGGTGACTTGGGCCACTTAAAATATTTGTTTTGTGGTATTTTATTACAAAAATTTAAATTTTAATGAATGTTCCTAATATATGGTTTATAGTACTCGAATAAAGTTACTCATTTCTTACTCAAATAACCTAAAAATGAATAAATCGGAGTGTTAGTTACAATCTCACCTCTGCTGTCACATATCACGATTTCTTTCCGTTTTACGAAAGCAAATATAACAATGCTTTCAACATAACGTTTGTTTAAAAATAATACAACTTTACCATACAAACTGCTACTAAACTATTTCATTATTAACTATGTTTTGTTAAAATCACAGTAAATTTTAAACAAAAATTTTCTTTTTGTGAAGTTACTCTTCAGTGATTCATATTTCAGAATGTTTGGTATATTCGGAGCGGTTTCATTAATATTTGATTGAAGATGAAATAACATTTAGGGACGCGAAAACAAAGTTTGACATTTGTAGTTTGTAAACAGAATATGACAGTAGCCTACTTGGTTTATTGCAATACATAAACATTAGACACAACGCACATGTGTTACGTGACATTTAAAGGGCTGGTGTAAAATAACGAGCCAAAAAGGCACTGCTTTTCAGAAGACACGGATTTAAAAGCGGAACGACACCTGAAGGTTATAGATTAACAACAATTGTACTCATAATTTTAAACCAAAAAATTTAATACAGAAACCAAAAGTTCTGTTCAAAATTTAAACAAAATTCCAGAATTTTATTTTTGTCATTTATTTAATATTATACTAAATCTAAACGTTTTGGAAAGAGATAAGGGTGAACAAAAAAAATTAAAAATGGCAATAAAAACTAAACCTTTTCTGCAAACATTTTGCATGATTAGGATTAACCATTTGCGAAACCGAAGGTTTGTATGTTTGATTCCGGCGGAAATAATTATAGTACAAGAATTAATCACCCAGCTGGCTGTTTGATCGTTAAAAGTTATCAGCAATTGTTATCTTGTATGATCGTTTTATTTTCTCACATATTGGTTTCAAAAACATGTACATTTCAGCAAACATTTTTAGAGTTTGATAAGAGTACAACATCTGAGGGTTCTAAAATTTTCAGAAAAAATGGCGAAAGAAAAGGAGTTTTATTGCTATAATTTTAAATACTTCTGAAATTTTTTTTGGAAATTTCTTAAAATTTGACAGAAAATAATAGTGACCGCTTAGTACCCAAATAATGGGACTTAAAATAAAAAAAATAGGAGGATATTTTTGTGTGATTATTTATTCTTTCTGGACGATTATTTGTGAATAAGGAGTACGAACATATGTAGTACGAAGGCAGTTGAGAGAACATTTCAAATGTTGTCCCTATATATATATATATATATATATATATATATATATATATATATATATATA
>PNEQ01129875.1:30442-43858 GCA_003012365.1 Medauroidea extradentata | reverse complement strand
CGTACGCAGACGTGTGAAATACGTACACAACTTTTCGTAACAACACAACTTTTCGTAACAGAGCATTGAGGCCTCACACCGTGAATGCAGTCGGTATTTAAAATATGTAACGCCAATTCACACAGAAAGAACATTTAAATTACGCGTGGAGGATTGGTATCTTCAATTCTTCCGCGGATGTACGAGACGCGAGTGGATTTTACGAGACATGAACTGTTCCTTGACGCCGAGCGTTCCTGTATGTAACACGTGCATGGTAGTCAGTCACTTCTTGCATATTATGTGAAACATAAACATAAAGTTTATACGAAACGAAGCACTAATAATCCGACCCGGAGGACCAAATGTTACGTATTGAAGGTTAACTTTCTTACAGAGAGACATATCAGTGCTTGCCGCGTTACTTAAACTTACCGCGACGCCATCTTGAGATCCACTGCTCTTCTATGAGAGCACGCGTACCTGCCAGAACAGATATTCATGCGCCCATCTGGGAAAGAGTCCCGTAGTGCAGGCACACACCACAGGGCACGCAAATATTACTGAACACCGATGAAAGAAATTATTCTGAAGGAGTAATTCACATTGGCAAATATTTGCGAATGTAGGGGACAAACACACTCATCTAGAATCACCTCTTTTTAGTCTTCATATACTGAATTTCAAGTACCTGCAGCTTTCAATTAAAATTTTTAGTATTGATTTATTTCCCTTACTCCCTCAGACCGTCAACGAGTAATTCCATAACAAATTAAATACTGCACACATTCATCAAATGATGCAGTAAGATTGATACCCTATTTCATAAAGTAAAATGTGCTTGGTTGAGATTTTAAGTTGAACAAGAGGTTGTGCGCATTATTTTTTTTCCCCGTACTCTTAGAAAAAACCTGTTAAAGTTTGTGCCAAATCAAGCTGGAATATGCGGGTGGTCAGTGCAGATCTCCTGTTTCTCTTGCTCCTGCATTCCTGCATTGTTCCGTATTCATCTCACTTCACTCCTCACCAGCGCTGAAAATCTAGCAGTTAAGCGCTGACGAAAATCTCTTTAAGACAAGACAGCGTTCCAAGTGCAGAACTACCAACATGAGTATTAAACCTACCCTCCTGGTGATTGTGGGGTCCTGTCGCATCACTGACATCAAGTGGCCGAGAAACGTCTTGTGTCGCAGCAGCCTCAGCCTTATGTTGGTAGCTCTCGTCCACTCTTGTAGCACTGTCGAGTTGAAGAAGTCGTTGGCAGACGGGCGGTTGTTCAGCAGTGAGACCACTATCTGCACACACAATTGTAACACTGAACTCCTATTAAAGAAACAGTAAAGTAATGTATGTACACCTACCCAAGAGAGTGGCTCATTACGAACCAGTATTACTTGCCATGCTGAAATTTTTCTTTACTTCCTCCTTATTTAAGACCTTAACAAATCTGCAAATATTGGAAAGTGAGGTTTAGAAAACTACAATGTACTTTAACTTGCAGTAGGTGTAACACCTAGTAACAATTATGTACAGTACTAAAAAACACAGAATCATAAACTGTAATAAATAAATAGCTGTAGCCATCTGCTTGCCCCGGTGGATAACATTAAATGTATCCCTGTAATGGAGAGATGCCAAAATTGGAAGGGTGGGGGAAACAGGAGATCCCAGAGAAATCCCAGTAGACCAGTGGCATCGTCCTGCCACGATTCCCATGTGCAAAAACCCAGGGACCCACCCTGGTGGGAATCGAGCTTGAAACACCTTGGTGGAAGGCGAATGTTCTAGCCTCTGCACCAATCGCAGCCCCGTAAACTGTAATGATATGATAAAGAGACATTCTTAATTACGATACAAAAATTAATATTTTCTGCATGAGAAGTGCTACTTCTTCATAGTAACCCAAAAATTCAGTTGGTTCAATGCCCTACCTGCTTAACTCCACAGTCCCGCATACACTTTGTCACTGGCTGCTGGTTCAGTGAATGGTCAGCTGAACTTCAGACAAAGTCACGAAGGAAGTCGGTTTAGAGCACTCAAGAATGAGTATTATAAACAGTGACCCAACTGTTATGGTAATTCTTACGTACAGCAGTTATAAATCTAGCATGTGTCGCAAGCAGTGTACCATGCCACTGCAACTACCTCACGAATCTGATCAGTTCCATGGAATAACTAGGTCTGTATGTGACATCAACACATTGTTAGCGTGGGGTGACAAGCAACCTCCCTGGATGAGATAGATGGTCAATAAGAATTTGGGACAATAGAATGTAGAAGTCTGGATGCTAAATATAGGCATAGTATGAATGGCTATTGAGGTTCATTAGAATGTTCTTTGTTACGTACACACAACAATGAAGTGAGTAGTCTAGCCATGGTTAAGAAATGCCTTATGTCTCCATCCAAATCTAAGACTCGCAACAGAACATGATAGGCTAAAAGCTTTCATTACAGAACTGCGGGGGAAGTATTCAGCTCTACAGAACTGAACACAAATTACTCTGGAAGGAATCTCAACCGCTTGAAAACAGCTCTCGTGCCTTACTACTTCAAGCTGGATTGTCGGGGTGGAATCGCAGCCATCCTCTTGGCCACAACAGCATACGACAGTAATATAATTAATTATATTTATACAGTAAAGCACCTTTACAATGACTCCTTTTATTAAGACGCTATTTATAATGGGCACTTCTCTATAACAACCCTATTCTCGGGAACCACGAGGTGTCCTTACAGAGAGTTTTATTACTGTATTATACTATTATATTTACTGTAAATTAAGAAATCAATATTTCAAGGAGTGTGTGATAATGTGAAACAAATGGATCCAGAGATGAATGTGGGAGGTGACGGCAGAAATCATGGTATTTAACAAAGGACTGCTCCCATTGGCCAGGCTTGAAGTGATAGTGTGACACCAGAGCTTTTACACATGTTCGGCACATCAACCCCAGCCAAGGAAAGGCTCGGGTTTGCTGAGGCTTTGCGTCAGTCTTGTAAGACAAATGAGAAATGAAATCAGTAGAAAAATAAATGGTTATAGAGGTCAAAGAATTAAATTTCTAACCCAGAATTACATAATTGAAATGTAAATATTGGCCGGAAGCAAGACATCAGTATCAGACGTCGGGTAAACTCTAGATATAATAGTATTTGTCATGGTAACAGCTATCTCACCGTAACGCATTCGCATATAAAATATGCCATTACCCACTAATACAATATAACTATCTGTCAGAAAGAGAAAACTGTGTTTCATTTATGGTACATAAGACTAAATTGATGCTAAGTAGTTTAAAAACCAATATTATCAACAAGGGCCATTGTCCACAAAATAATATAACCTTCAAAACCTAGTTCTCAGAGAACTTCACTATAAAGCCTAGCTACCATAGCAATTATATATAGAACTTAATCTTGTGTTTGTAAATGTTATTAAAGTTGTATATGGAAAACATTGACGTTCTTCAAAATGGAGATCTAATAAAGTTTATAAAGTAGTGAAATGGAAATGCTCTGAGATACATGTCAATGCTAATGATATATACTGCGTATATCTTAACAAAGTAACATAAAGGTCCTAAATATGATCAAAACTATGTTAGGCCACCACTCACCTCACCACCTTCTAAGGGAACTATTTTTGAATACTGTGTTTCACAAACAACTGAATCATCCCGTGTGATGGGCTGCAGGCTCTCAAACCCAAAAAATTTTTCACAGTCACTGCAAACAGAAATCACAACTTTCATTTTTCTCTCGCTCTTATAAAGTATGTTAGACAGACAAGATGTCCTGCCCTTTCACACATTGCATAACATAACGAAATGAGAAAGTAACACTGCCTGTGTAAGAACGTAATTGTACCACAGCACCTCCCATAAGTGACAACCCTCTGCAACAGCTACAGCTGACAGGTAGCGCCAACATAAACCTGAATGCCAACATGTAACTACAATGAGACACATGTATATATACTGTTCTTTGTATATCATACCTAAACAGACATACTAACATGTTATATTGAGCAGTTTTTAAATAAACGTCTCTCAACATAAGCTCGTTGCACTGCTTGGCGATGTGGACTGCACTTGATACTAGGTATAAACACACTATTTTACAAGTATTGGAACAATTGTATACATTTTATTTTTAAAAACCAGGCAACCAATAATTAAAAGCAATCAGGCATTAAGGTCATGATCCATTATTTCTGCTGCTTTCACAATAATTATTTGTTTATTCCTAAACAGTAGCGGATATCGAAAAACTGTTGCACAGTGTTAAAAATAGTTTTTACTACCGGTATAGTTTTTTTTCTAGACAAAATAATTATACAGATTTGGCTAATTAGTTCATTTATTGGAATTTTCTTGACTGCATAATTAGCTCATACCTTTGTGTATTTTGTCTTGAAAAATTAGTTAACACAGTACCTACACTGTTTCTAACAAAACTGTGCGACGGTTTTTCAATATATGCTCTAGTTTAGGATCAAAAACATAGTTACTGTAAAAACAGTATGATGGATAACGGCCTTAAACCAAAACCAATAGAAATACTGAAATAAACCATAAAAATTTCTAGAAAAAATCCTTAAATGGTAGTGTTGAATCATTAATAAAAAATTCACTCACACAATAGCAATACTTACCCTAAAGAATCTGCAAAATAATACCATGGCTGGAATGTTTCACCGTTGTCTATGGATCTCTCGAGGACCCACACTCCTGGTCGTGGAGCGTTGCCCATTTTGATGAAAACATATGCCACATGGAATTCCTGCACATAACAGGAAATACACAGCTTGTCAGAAGAAAAAAATACATTCTAACAAATTCAGAGTGGACAAGAATAAATTACCAGAGGCGAAGACTGGAGAGTCCCAAGGTACGTGCTGCTAAGTAACGACTATACATAACTCTGAGCTGTCTGTGGAACATTAAATTAGCAGGAGGAGGTACACTTTTCTGTCAATAGTGTACACTTGCAACAAGTATTTGTTTAGGCGTGTGCATAGATGTAAATGTTGTATATACGAAGTAGTATTGTGAGTGACTGGATTTAGTGACCAGAACAATTTGAATCTCCCGCGCTACTGGCAACAGTAGCGCCCTCAAGAATGAAGTTGGCAACCCTGATGTGACTGCCTACGAGAGTGGCAGCCCTGGTTCTGGCGGTTCGTTTTGTTATATAATGGCGGTAAGTTTGCTATGGGGCAACCTTGCTTCGTTTCAAAATTAATAGCGGTAATCTTAGTGCCATTCGTGATCAAATATCTTTGTTGTGTATTACAACGAAACAGTATTAATGACATGTGCTCAAAGCGTATAGCCTGATCTACTGTAGCTTGCCGTGGAACACTGTCACACTTCGGCTCTTCAAGTTACTACACAGATGCAGTAAAATCACAGACAACATTAAGACGTATAGAAGTGTGGTATACAGTGACCTGTTATACCAAGGATTTGTTTATACTGAGTGTCATATTATGTCCCCCTTGCCTCATTAACTAGAAAAAAGGTGGGTCCTGTAAACTATAGCATCGTGTGGGTAGAAATTATATTTTCCAACACCACCGTGATAATGAGCTTCTACTTTCTGTTCACTGCTACAATAAGAAATGTTGAACTGCACACAAACTGCAGCTAAGAGTGGCCAATGAGGCTGTGTGCTACATGTTTTAAGTTCTGAGAACAAAACTGTGCATGCCTATTAACATAAGGGTGTATCGAGAAAATTAAAGATTTTCAGAAAAGTGAAAATTTTTTAAGCTTTATTATTAGTTTTTGGTTACTCGAATACTGTTGCAACTCACATAGCACATCTTTAAATAATAATTATCATTCACCAGTTTTAAATAAATAATTTTAAAGCGAAACAACTGATACACCCTTTCGTTGGGGTACATATTTATTAAAAAACCTGATTTTTACTAGGTGGATAATAAAAACACGAATCAACAAAAAACACGAATCAACAAAAAACACATCCCGACTCTTTCTTTTTAAACATTAAGGTACCATATGTTTCACTTGAAGAAATGTGAAATTAACATCAGTAACATGAAATCGTCCAATGCGTATGAATGTTTTTTTTACATAAGTTTTTACAATTGGTAATTGTCAAGAGGTAAAAAACACGAACTTCAAAAATTTTATGAGATGAATTGTGAACGATGTTACCACTGTTTTTAAATACTTAATAACATTGTCGTTCTCATCAACTGAAATAATTGTCAGCGTAAAACTTATTTTGTATTACGTAATTACCATTGCAATATTTTGGCTTCACTATAATCAAGATCAAGAAATGAGATAAAAATCACAAAAGAGTTAGCAACTTCAACCATTTCAATATAAAGGGCAAAAAGTGTTAGTAACATAAGGGTGTATGTATCGCCATTTACGTTTTATTCTTAAGAAAATTTGCCAGTAACAGGACGCATCAGCTGATATGTCACTCTGGTTCTAACTCAAAAAAATATTTTGTAGTTACACATATGGTTATTTTCAAAATTAAGTGACGTATCGATACTCCCTTTTGTTACATGAACAATGCATACAATGTGACTAGACATGTGCCAAATACATTAAGAATGTTACTAAGCACGTGACTGTAAACTGCAACTGCATTCTTGAGGCATATGTGATTGTAGAAGTTCATGTATACTTTCAGGACATCCACTACAGAACATATGTTTTATGTTGCATCTCAACCAAAGAGGGAAATAAAAATAAAATTTGAGATACTTATAGCACTGATGTTAGCTGGAATTTGGCTAGAGTGAACCTATGTTTTGTTACAAAAGTTTTCATTTTTATGCCAAAATTATTTAGCCTAATAGTTATTTTAGTCTATTTGGAAAAACAATTAAAAATTAAATTTCGTACAGCTCAAGCCATGTCTAATACGCATCTCCTTCCTTTTCGTAGTTTTCATTAAAACGTATTATAAAAACACATTTCATACAACTTAAAACACATTAATAAATCTAATAAATGAAATATGTATATGTCTCACACATTTAAAAATAGAATACATAGCCTAGCAAGAATGTGACAGTGGCAAGTTGGCGAGCCTGGGTGATGGGCCAGCAGCAATCAGCAGAGACGGGATGAGTGCCGCGGGCAGATAGCCCGGCCTGAGGGAGGGTGAGGAGGGGCAGCCCCCCAATGGACGGAAGCGGGTAGGCGGCGGCTAATTGGCTCGCGAGAGCCGCAGATAACAAAACTGTTACGACTGCCGGCACAAGATACACGCTGGAGCTGGACACTGGCACGAGACACTTCCTGTGCGCCCGCCACCCACTGACTGCGACCAGTGTTGCCAACATGAATTCAATAAACCACCGCCACATCCAACTAAAAAATAAGTTACACCTTTAAATAAAAAATTATTTAACATAAAAATCTGTTAAAAAAAAGTATATTATTACAAATTCAATTGACTTGTGTTAGTCAAGTGCCACTTACAAATTACAATAAAATTTAAAATAAAATTGATTCTGAGGGTAAATATATGTAAAACATTGGTTGGTAAAACTACCAATAACTTAAGAGGAGACAGCTTCAAATAAATGCAGTTCTTGTAGGCTACGCGTTACAGGTTGGCACACGATTCATTCTCATACACAGCGAAAGTTAAATCTACCACTTTGAAAACTAAATTGCTTTTCTATCACTAAATAAATAAAGATTTAATGCTAAGTGCGTTAAAATGAATTCTAAAGAGCTACATTTCATAGGAGAAAGTCAAAGTTGGTTACAATTCTCGCATTGCCACCATGGAGGTAATTACCTCCAAGTTTGCCACGCCTGGACGAGCGACGCGTCCCGGCATGGTTGCCAACAGTTAAACTCAAAAAGTCACTGCGAAAACATCTCACATCATTTTAAAAATTTGCTACAGAAACTTCTCACAACGCTGCCATGAATCCACTAAATGTTTCTTATATTAAAATAGGTGCGAATATTTAATAAATACACTGGTCGCTATTGTATGGGAGATGCAACACCATCGCGCCTTGCAGACAGCCGGAATGCTGATAGAAACGGATTTCCCGTATGCGTGACAATGGAAATGTATATTTTAGATATAAAGTACTTCACATAAAAATAGGCCAGGTTTCTCAATGTGGCATTATTCTTTAAGATATGACACGTAACATTACAACTTTGTTTGGAAGAGTTATATTTGAAATTGATAAACAGAGAAGTTATTTGTTTACAACTCATTGATTAAGTAAACTGCCTGGTAACACTTCCTCTCATAGCACTTTAAGCGATGACGCGTAAATAACTAATATGTGTGAGTTTCCAAATTACGTTCGTAATTTTTCTTCGTACAGAAGCCTTAAAAAGCCTTTTCCGCCCTTCTGAAGGGACCCAAAAAAAGCATTTGCATAATGTACAAAAAAAAGCATATAGTTCGAGGCGTGTTTTTAATTTAATAAATAAAGATGTTCGAAATACGTTTCGCATAAAACAGGAAGTGTGACAAGCTACATCATCGTTCATGAGCTGCAGGAGAGGACGTTTCTTAATAATTACACAAATAAATACATGATTATTTTTAACTCATATGATAAATAATTTCATTCGAAATACTGTACTACGAATTTACTTTAAAGCTCATTTCGTTTTTTGTAAGTGAATGATAATAGTTAAGAAAATTTGTTATTGTTTGTTATTAAGACTGAAAAGGAGGAAATTTTTACTTTTACAAGGAAGGTAGTATTTCGAAACTATGAACTATCAAAATTTGAAACACCATTATATGGTTCCTATATCTAAGTCAGAACATCTGTGGTACAATTACAGTTATGGTCAAACAATTGGTTCTTTGAAGTAACTTAATTTATATATCAACTTATGATGGCAAGTGTTAAAATCCAAACTATTATGCTGGCATAAAGCCACGCAGTCAGAGTTTCGACTTTATACAGGCCGAGCCGTTACGCTAAACCGACAGCAGTATAATCCTGAGTGAGAACACGTATTTGGGAAACTATGCGCAATGTGATTCATGAGGGTGGATTGCCTCAAAGGCGCAGATTGGAAATGTGTAGGCCTAAACGTAACATAAAATGACAAGCAAACTGAACTAAGAAACAGGCGCGTCATACAAGACAGTGTGACAGGCTGCCTACCTCCCAGGCATTCCTGCATCCATCTCCGACTGAGCATGTAATTTCTGTGGAAATTGTAAGGATTAGAATTTACTCATTAGGTAATTTTTTTTTAATAGTAATTTTCGCATGCTGATTGCTTACATGACAAGTCAGATCGCTATGAAGTATGGTCGCACAGTTTTAAACTAGAGGAGGTCACCAATCTCTATTTAATTTATGAATGCATCTACTTCCGGTATGATTGTTTACTGTTGGTTACTTACTTGTATACGAAATTATCATCTTGTAAGACATTTGCTTGGAATTTTATTGTGCATTTGCACGAATGACAGCTCCACGTGAGGCCTCATGAATCACATTATACTCACTGTTGCATATATTATAGGTAGAGACACTGGAAAATCGCGAAAATATTTAACATAGTCCCCAATAAACTGTAGTATCTCAAGCGTGACACGTACGAACAGATTTCTGGCAAACCACACACGTTCTGTGCAGTTCTAACTGGGTATGTTGAAGAGGGACACGGTGTTTCATATAAACAATAGCCAATATAGGTGCAAAACCTTCAGTGTTATACATAGCATGTTGGAGCCTAGCAAACAAATTAACTTTTCCCGCGATTTACCAGTGTCTCTAATTATAGGTCATTCGGAATAAAGTGAGCACTAAAAATTACCTTTGAAAAAAATCACTAGTCGTTACTGCATATTAGTCAACACAACCGCCCGCTAAATTCAAAACAGCCGTTGACACATGCCGCGATGCCGGTAACGCTCACGCCACAGACGTAGTTCAAACTTTCTCCGACAGGTGGAATGAGAGTTAGGTTTTCGCCGCTGCGGGTTAGCTCGCTTGAAATAGAAAATAACTTTTATTTTTTCTGTTCCACACATTAAGAAAAATTGCGTCGTCATCGTCCAATTTAATTAGTATTGCAGATAACATTTATCCGATGTAATGTAAATGTAAACATTGTACAAGCCTATGTAAATTAAAGCACGTGGCAATGTTTACGTTTACATACCGCGGAAAGATATAAACTGGCAGAAAATAGAAATTAATCAGGGCTTTTTTGAGTGCTCACTTTATCCCGAATCACCTATACCATTATTACTTGTTCTCAAGATAGCACGTCTGGCACCGGGTTAGCACGTCCCATCCTGTATACAACACGATTGGCCTCACTTTAGTCAACGTCATGGTCCGTTACTGTACACTGTGAATGAACTTTGAAAGTTCTTGCGTGACCCATGACGAACTTCGACACTAAACATGATAACACTGTCCTGATTTCAAGTCTGTGCTTCCTCACATGTGATACACTTCACGTCCAGTTCGCCGCACACTGGACTTACAAGACACGGAGAATACAGCGGATTATTTTGGGCTCGACAGAGATTTCAAACTCAAATTGGTGTAACTAACGCGGTTGGCCGACGAATTCTTTGTCATATCCCTGAATGCTACGAGCAAACTAAAATGGCGTAACAAATGATATAATGAAGCGGGGTGTGAACCAACAATTGTCCAACTATCTTAATGATAAGACTTAACTAGGTGCAGTAGGCTATACCCGGGCGTTGTCGCACTCAACCTCGAATATTCAAGTCCTTGGTGGATGGCAAATATAAAAAGAGAGTTTAAGAGGCTCCGTCACCTCTTTTTAACCCCCGGTGCAAAAAAGAAAGGTGTTACAAGCTTGACATTTATGTGTGTGTGTGTGTGTGTGTGTGTGTGTGTGTGTGTGTGTCTATGGCATCGTAGCTACCAAACGAATAGACCTATTTTGATTTAGTTTTTTGAAGGAGATTTGATCGATGTGTAGCTATGAGCAAGGAAGTTCTTTTATAGTTTTTTTTTATTTCTTTAAATTTTTTTAAGTGAATGTGAGCAATTCTACTGGTCTAATCGAATTGAAATGTAGTACCCTGTAAGTCGAGTTTTTATTTATTCATTTCATTTTCAATTTAAGTCATAACTCGTGTTAATACTATTAATTTTCGTTTAATAAATGAAGGATGTGACAAATAACCGGCAATGTTTATTTATAGAAATATTGCATTTTACTATTAGGTGAATATTATTGGATGAAATCGGCATTTATTTCATAGTTACGCATTAATTTTTGGAATACAACGTACGTAATGAAATGTAAAGTAATTAGCTACGTCCCGATTAGAATATTTTCAATTAAATCTCGCCAAATTTTCAATCAGGAAGAGATTAAGAAAACTGTAAGATAATACGTGACACGGACTCTTATCTGTACATGGTGTCTGTGTGCCACTTTGACTGTTTGCTTGAAGTGTTATATCTTGACAGCGGCATTCATGAGACATTTGATATGTCGTATCATAACAAAGAAAAACACATAGAATAATACCTTTACTTAAGACTGGGGATTTTCACAAATAAATTCTTGCACCAGCTTGTTTCAATGTTTTATGTAAACATCTGCAGCCTGCTTCATGGCTATTGCAAGTGTTTACTTTCGCAAATATATTTCTCATTTAACTGAACCAGGGGCATCATTTCAGGTTTTTTTTTGGGGGGGGGGCAAGATTTTATTTTCGGTGACAGTGACCTTGTTGCATATTTTCATTAATTAAGCATCTATAAATTAGAAACTTTAATAATAAAACTTCACTTTCATTTGCTTCAGTTAGCATTATTTAAATAACAAAATACAAAAAATAATTTTGTACACTTAAAATTCTATATCCAGGGGGGAAGGGGGCATTTGCCACCTCTGCCCCACTTAAATGACACCCCTGAACTGAGCTAATCAGATGAAGGCAGTTTGCAGTCAGTTGCACAGGTGCAGTGATCAAGTGTAAGGGAACAAGGCACATAGTGTCGCTACAGGAATGTGCTGAACACAGCTAGTGTAGATATGAGGACATGAGACAAGTGCTGACGTCACTATACACAGCTAACCCAGTGCTGACTGTACTGATCGTGCTTGGCGCCTAGAGAACATGGCGTTGGCTTAATGCGAGGTATATTTCATCTCACACCGGTTAGATAAGTCCTCGCTTTAGAACATACATGGTGTTGTAGTGTGCCAAGCCTAATTCACCAGGGACCAAGCAAACAAAATTACCAAAATGTGGGGTGGGCAAGAGTAATAATTGCTAGTAAAATTTTCATCTTCAAGGAGGTGCTGCGATAACCATCTTGAATAATAGTTTTGCTGTCACAAAATAAATATAAATGGTATATTATATTACTAAAATAATGAACATGTAAAATTGTTATATGTACACAGGTAGACTGCTTCAAGGATTCATAAAGGGGGCAATATAACCTTCCCCTCTTCCTTAATTGTTGCAACAATGCACACGTTGACAAATCAGACTAGAGCACAGTCCAGAATTTTCACTCCAGTGAGCATGTTTGCCTGCTCGTACATGACAATACAGACAAGGCGAGACGAACGTAACTATTTCTGTACGGCTAGTTCGGTAACAATCAAGCTTTCTGATTGGCTGTTCAGTTTCGAGATGCTTCTTCTACGGCTGTGGTTTATACTAACAATAGGTTCCGTCTCTGATAACTTCTGTGTCGACGAGACGTTTAAATACCAATGAACTAACCTAACAACCTGATTCTCAATACAGAAACCCAGAAACATTCGAATAACTTGACGCCATACCTTCCACAAACTATTCGAACTCCAGTCTTTATTTTACATACAAATATATACACAGTAGGCTATTAAACCACAGTGATACATCGGTCGGTGTATTCGTAGTAATCCTTGATCTGTGCGTAAACATATTTATAACCCTGTTGCAACGCCTTAAGGGCGCGGTATACCGCAAATTTCATCACCATTTTTTTTATTTTTTTATTTGTACCAGATATTTTTTTTATTTAAGACACAAAATGTGACTAAATTTGGCTCTTGTGAAATGTTTTTATCTCTCATAGTTTTCGCGTAATGGCTTGTTAAAGTCATATTTTTGCATGTTTCCGTTTTAACGACTACACTAAAACCAACTGATATACCAAACTCAAAAAAATCACAGTGGATAAAGACATTGCAGGCTACAACGACATGCTCATAAAATTAAAGAATAAAAATTATTTTAATTTTAAAAAATTTCTGAAACTGAAAATAAAAATTTCAAAAGTTCAATCTTTTTTTTTTTTTTTTTAATACAAATAATGTTTATTCTTTAATTTTATGAGCATGTCGTTGTAGCCTGCAATGTCTTTATCCACTGTGATTTTTTTGAGTTTGGTATATCAGTTGGTTGTAGTGTAGTCGTTAAAACGGAAACATGCAAAATATG
>PNEQ01129875.1:14190-30342 GCA_003012365.1 Medauroidea extradentata | reverse complement strand
ATTCATAAGAGTCAAATTTAGTCACATTTTGTGTCTAAAATAAGAAAAAAATATCTGGTACAAATACAAAATAAAATAATGATGATGAAAATTGCGGTAGACTGCGCCCTTAAGTAAAAATTTTCTATCTGAAAATATCTGCGTGACAGGTTTACGGATGTTGAAATTATTTTCAAATGAAAACGCAGGTAATTTTAACATTGTGTTATTATAGAGGCCTAGATATATTTTTGTAGATTTTGTAATTTCAAGCCCTTATTTTTCTGAGAACAAATTTTTAGTAGTTTACTCGAATGTGAAGCATACTATACCGAATAGTGCTACATAAATAAACGTCCGCTGGTAAAATATCTGCTCGGCAATAAAATGTCATCGAATTTTGATGAGGACAGATTTTGTTGTCGGATGAATATTCGAGTCGTCCGCTCGACACCGCACCTTTACATACCCCTGGCTGCGTGTATTTGTGCGGAGATGTTGCTGATTATACTGGACCAATCAGAACAAAGTAACCGTCTGTGATCTGCCGCTGAGCCCTAACATGCCTGACAGTTACACACACAATCACTGACCACACACAACACACACACACACATCAGACACTTCAAAATATAAAGGTATGTTAACAAATACAGAGAAACGTTTATTCGCTCTTATTTGTAACTTATATTCACACTTTGTGCATTTTTGTGCTTAAAATTTCTTAATAAAAGTAAACAACTCGTACTTCAAACAAAATATTCTCGTAATATTATATCAACCAACGTTACACTAGATGGACAGCAACAAATCGACAAATAA
Source organism: Medauroidea extradentata (assembly GCA_003012365.1). Taxonomy (NCBI): domain Eukaryota; kingdom Metazoa; phylum Arthropoda; class Insecta; order Phasmatodea; family Phasmatidae; genus Medauroidea; species Medauroidea extradentata. The sequence goes on along the minus strand of PNEQ01129875.1, from coordinate 29,541 downwards.
GTATATTACCTTTGTAAATATTTCAGTTAAACTTTTCCTATATTTTCTTTTATAATAATGAAGCAAAACATTCATAACACAATAGTCTATTTGTTCCTCGCAATAATGAAATAAGCGTTTTGTTTATCCCTGTCTAATACAGGCCCTCGCAACTGAAATAGAAAAAAAATAATCCTGAAGATTTCTCACTTCCGTTCACGGCCGTAGAAGAACTACGACCGTGCTTCCGTCCGACAAAGTACAAACGAAAAATAAATGATAAACGAAATAACAATTATTAAACTATCCATTTAAAATAACGAATATATTGTTAAAAATTGTCTCCATTATTATTAGATACACGTACATTGAATAGTTAAATTTAATAACGAAATTTAAATAATGAACATGACAATTGTGAAACTTCTCTCTTCATTATTCATGGTGATGAGTGTTTTACGTTGGTACTAAGAGAGGGCGAAGGGGGATGGGGGTGTAGAAGAACAACATTGGCTATTCACTTTAAAGGGAAGACTTCCCAAAAACTTATAATAAGCTAGTAAAACACAAGTTATGTTATTGGAGCTTTTAAAGTAAAGTTTAGAGAGTTGTGAAAGGTTTACACTAGCGATGAATGATACGGAAGTTGTCGTATTTGAAGTAGTAAAAATGGAGGCATATTGGCTGACAGGAAACTGTAAACAGTGTTCAGTTTAGAAGTTGAACAGCCTAGCCGACAGTTATGTTGTTGTATGGTGCCTAGTGTAGGTTGTGGTCAGCACAGCAGCGAGATGTCCCCAGTCCCAGTGCCAGTGTGGTGTGGATGGACAGATGCTGGCCTAGGGAGAGTGTGCGAGGGAGTCAGAGAGAAAGGGAGGGGTAAGGGGACAGAAGCGCGGTCTTTGTGTGTCGGCTGGTCCTCAGCTGTCCCTCCCCTCCCCCTCCCCCTCCAACCATGCAGCAGACTACATGTGCGAGACACTTGTTGCAAGCTAGCTGCTCCCTGCTATATACCAACCACACGGCTCGTCATCTCCCTATTATAGCAGCACTGCCTCTGTCTGTCGGCTCGCCTTCCTCACACACTGCATGGCCTGCTCCAGCCTTCCTTCTGTTACTACACTCCTCAATGACTAGCAACCCCTGATGTTCGCGAATAGAATGTTGCCCCACTTTGTTTAGTAACTTACTTGTAGATCTGCAGTTCTACTTCATGACTCCACGATGACCAAAGTCTTCAACTCCCTACCCAATAACTATAAATAACTACGCTTTTCCAATAAAAATGAATTTAAGAGCATAATCAAAAACAATATTCTAAACCATCATTTCTACAGTACAGAAGAGTATTTCAATCTTTGTAACAATCTTGAGTAGACTGATTTAAATTGCTCTATATACTGATAAGAAGCCTTGAAAATGTTAATTGTCTATAACAAAGGTTACGTATATGTCTGTTTACCTTGTCCCACTACTAGATTTTTTTTTTACTAAATGTTTTTGTATATAATGTGTTTAGTTTGTAAGCAACTATAATATTGACGTCCTCCATACACCAATTGTCAACGACAAATTGTAAGGTGTTTATGGAGTGAAAAATAAATGGATTATTGGCAGCGTGTCTTTGTGAAGTGAAGTCTCTCATTTGACTTCGCCAATCACAATAATGTTACTACAACTACACAAGTCTGTAATTTGCCAGTAAAACCCCAAGATACGTCACAGCTATGACGTCCAATCTATGATTATGAAGCAGAGCTGCAGATGTGCACACAAGTCACTGAAATAAAGTGGGCAAAATTCTCTTCGCGAAACTCAGGGTCTCTATCAATGACTACTCTATATAGTCTGCTCACGTAACTATTACACTTCCTGGCAGTTCTCATAGCACGAACAAAAGAGTACATTTCATGTTCACAGTTATTATTAAGTGTTATTGCTATCATCGTACGTATTTAATATGATCGTTTCTGTTAGTTATGCTCTCTGTAGGGCTACTCTGAGCGGAAGAGCTTATCAGGAAAGAGATAGAGAGAGTATTGGGGGGAGTTGCAGGTTCACCAACTGTCATTTAGAGGGTGTGGTACATAATTCAACGCTAAAAGCATTAATCTATGACTGTAGGTTTCTTGAAGCCAATCTGCGAAAATTAAACAACAGCAATCCTAGACTATGGTTTTAGCCAACGTTTTAAACACAAAATTGTTTCCAGTGTTAACGAACTTCTGAGGCACAATCTCTGACGCCGGAACCTCGTGTATTTAACTGCGGCGCAAGAGATCACGCGTAACGAATTAGTAATTATGGATAAATAGTTACTCATAAAGTTGGCAAATACCGTTATCTAGGACTGTCATTGAGTATTTTATCCATATTGGCTTCGAAAAAAGCGTAGAAATCAATTGATGTTTTCAGAATTTATTTACCTATACTATACGCACTGAAGAAACGTCCCTACCTGCGCATCAAATACGTTGCAGCAAGTTACGACTGTTTTTTACGAAACTATTTAACGCGCATTATATTTTGTATATCTACGAATGGAACAGAAACTTCTAACTATGCCGCTATATTTTTAAAAATTCGGCACGTTTATCAGAAACATTATTTTCGAACCTCCAAAAATGGCTAAAAAATGAATTTCGCAGACTGGCGTATCTGGAAAAAAAAAAAAAAAAAAAAAAAAAAAAAAAAAAAAAAAAAAAAAAAAAAAAAAAAAAAAAAAAACAGCCAGATTCTAAAATTACAACTACAGAAACAAACGGCAGACTTTGAACTATCTTGTCCACAAATAAAATCATGTGATCACCTCAAGTCTCATAGTATTAAAGGATAATAGTAAAGCACTGCACGCCATCTGTGCCTTGCACGGAGAGGCGATAATATATCACATGAACTTTTCGCGAAAAGAATTTTGCCCCACTTTGTTCCAGTGCCTTATGTGCACGTCTGCAGTTCTGCTTCATATATATTGGCAGCGTGCCTTTGAACTGTGACGTTTCTCATTTGACTGTACCAATCACAATAAGGTTACTGTAACACCACACGTCTGTGACTTGCGTGTAAAACCCCACGACACACGAATGTCAAAACATCCAATCTCTGACCGTGAAGCAAGTCTGCAGACGTGCACACAAGTCACTGACACAAAGTGAGGCAAATTTCTTTTCGCGAAAAGTTCATGTCTCTAGCGATAATATATCACATGCATCGGTCAACGTTCAACGTTCACACTTCCTCTCCTGCCTCAAGCAAACACAGCCCTGCAAAGACATGAGTAGAGACACGGATATTTTGAGGAAATAATTGTACACTATCTTCTTTATTCGCCAGAGGCAAGATTATTTCGCGTATAGATTCTAGGTCAGGTTGAACGCCAATAATATATACTTCACTCCGCCTTCTGTGATTAGTTTCAACACATCTTTGACGACTGCAAGCCAGTGATAAATAAGCAAACATGTCATGATGGTAACACATGGTACGGTCACAAGCTAATAGATTTTTGACTATTGCCAGTGTGTGTATAGGTCTGAGAAGTCTACGCTGTTGCCAGATTAATACGGGAAATACTCGTGCCTATGCATTATGCGCACATATGCAGCTCTGCTGTGTCTTGGGGTCCCTAACTGTAAATCACAGACATCTGGGGCGGCGGTAACCGTATCCTGATTGGTGCAGTGAAATGAGTCACGCCTCTGCACAATAGACACTCTGCCAATAATCACGAAGAAGTGTTCATGGAAAGGTAGGGAAACAAGGAGGTTATAGAGTTATTCTCGTACCAAAACAAGTACCGAGAATTGCGTACATAAATAAAGAAATATCTCCTGCTCCTTGTTCCTGCTGCCTCTCCCTGCCACATACACACACCACACACACATGCACAGATCCAGTGGTCGATGTAACTATATATAATTAAAACATATTTGGGGGGGCGGAGGCTTGTGTTATTCTATGGATTGTAAAAAATACCAGCCCTCTCAAAAATGTGTTTTTTTTTACTGTTATAGAACTTTACAAATAACATACATACAAACAGGACACATTAAATGAACTTGGATCATAATAGAACAAAAATCCTTCAGATTCCTTGAACCTAAGACTGGACATAACTTTGACTACATATTGTTCAACACGTTTTTTTTAGGGAAGCCTCGCCCCCCCCCCCCCAATAAATCCACCGCAGCACAGATCTAGTATATGTGTGGCTGCCTACACAAACAAACAGTAGCCTAGTCCAGCCTCTGCAACTGGCAGATGTTTGCCATATACACTCCAGCGTCTCTACACTGATAACAGTCGAGAAGAAGGTAAACAAACGACATCCACACTGGCATACATGCTGCCAACCTTGAAGCCATGGCGTGAAGTAAGGATTCACATGGTGAACGATATTCCGCGCTGCTCATTCATTTTTAGTGACACACTTTAAGACAAAATACATTTCCTACACTGACAAGAAGAGAATATTGCTACGGGATGGAAAATGTAAGAAAGTATTAATTAGATTACGTTTATGTGTTGATTTATACAAAAAAATTACAAATATATATATTCCTTCAGTTTCCGAGGAATTTTAATAAACCCCTTAACAGATTCCATAGCAGTTTATCAGGGCAAATACCCTTAAGAGCTTGTACCTTAGTTTTTTTTTCAGGTTGGTGCCAATAACTGAAATATTTTTCAAAAGCTTTGAAAAAATGTGAGACAATGTGCACTCACACGATGCACGATACCCTGGATGCGTTTTTAAAAATAGTGCACTATTCGGCAGCAAAAAAAATTTTTTTGCTTCATTTTGGCTTATTTTCAAAACAAAAAGCACTGTACTTTGGGTAACGAAACCTAAGAATCCGTTCAGTACTTTGCTACAAAAAATCCAGCTAAAAATTATGACATTAGTGTCAAAACTGTGGAGCAAAATTTTGATATGAGTATTAGGTAGCAATAGAAAAAATATTTTTGAAATTACTGCAAAACTAAGGAACAAGCCTTTACGAGCACATCTGCAGCTGTGCGTCATGGTTATTAGCAGCGTGACTTTGTGAAGTGATGCCACTTATTTGACTGAGCCAATCAGAATAAGGTTTCTACAACAGCACACGTCTGTGATTTGTCAGTATAGCTCCCAGACACACGATAGTTACAAACATCCAACCACTGACTAACAAGCAGAACTACAGATGTGCACAGAAGATACTGGAACCAAACTGTACAAAAGTCTTTCTCGACATAAAACAGTGACTCAACTTATAACAAATTTCATAATTGTACATATTGACGCAGATGTGTAATGCATTAATCAAATTCCTGAAGTGTTTTACTTGCATTTTAATACATATACGTATTCAAGGTCTCCCAGCATCAATCAAAATCAGAGTTACTTTTCTAGGAAAAAAAAGCATTATCATGCATTCCATAAGGAACCCTGCATAATCTGACGACTGGTGCTGTAAGTCTTATTTTAAAACTACAATTCTAAAAGAATGTACAACCTAGTTGTACTTCAATGCGAGTGTATGGCATACACTGCACAATACCTGAGAACACAACACATATCTTACTGCTACATAATTATAGCAAGAACGGTTCATTGGAAGGCTGGAGGTAGCGTACAGCTTTCTTGTAGCGTAAACTCTCATCACAGGTGAGAGCATTGTTACCGAAACAACATGAACATTCTACTTAGAATGAATATGAAACAATTACACCAGACGCACCCAACCTGCTGTCCGCAGGCTTATAATGGCATTGTAACTCATGTCTTATCAGCAGCGATGTCATTACGGATGGTGAAATGAAAATTTACACAAGGGCCAAACATATAAGAAATGCATTCGCTTGGTGAAGTCACGTAAAACCAAAATAATGTTTTTTTTATGCGTCGGGGATCGAGCCCGGATCCTCCCAAATACGAGACCAACTTGTCGTTTCAAAGCTAAACGTTACGCCACACGAGCTGTTCTCGTATATCGTATAACATACACAGTAAAACATTAACAAATTCTGAGAGTTTTGCGTGCAGTAATTAAATCTATTTTTAAAGCAGAAACCTTCAAAAATATCATGGTGTTGTTCTTTTAAAGTTATGTTCGATGAAAATGTAATTTTATTTGCAGAAAAAAAAACTTTTTTTCAACATAAAGTTTGACTTGAAAATACATGCCACAGAAAATACTTCTGAACTACTTAATTGGTAACACAATAATATATTTATCATATCATTACTTTGTACTTAAAATAATTGTCCTGGCGACATAGCTATGTGCATATTCATATTTAAACAAAAATGAATTTTTACTACATAATCTGCTGTGTGTCAAATAAAGTGTTTTCAGAGCATATCAACAAGATATGATGCACTTCATTATAGCTGTGGAATGTGATAATTTGTCGCAAACGATTAATGATGTTATTGCAGTTTCTACAAGTTCCACATGGTAAGTTCAACCTTTTAGAAACGAAACTGTTAAAAAATGGCGCTGAAAAAATTATATTTAGTACGAACAATAGGACTACCTAAACAAAAAAAAATTAACCTATTTTTTAAACCCGCGTCTTCGTTTGCAGGAATTTCAATTTAATGCAATAATATTTCTGAAAAAAAAAAAATGTTTTGAAAAGTGCTCAACTGTATAAAATTATGTTCAGGATCATAAATGAAAGTTTTTCAGAAGCATTTTCAAAAAGAGAACTGTCTCACACAATGTTTTGTGTACCTCGTATGCACCCGCAAGTATACATTTCTGACAGAGATCTTCGCTGCCGCAAGGACAACTCACCCAAGCTTATAAACACAAACCTAAACACCAATATCCATATTTCTGATTAACTTTAATTTCCTATTCAACCCCCTAACGGGATGAATGTTCAAAAATACTTTGTTCGTGTACACCTATGTTTAGAGGCACGATTATTTCGCGTATTGAGTCTAGGTCAGGTTGAACGGCAATAACGTATACTTCACTCCTTCTTCTGTGATTAGACGAGAGCGGATGTAACACACATTTGACGACTGCAAGCCAGTTATAAATAAGGAAACAAGTCGAGGGGATATCACGTGCTACACGATTGTACTGTTAGAAGCCAATGTATATTCTACTTCAGCCGGTACACGTATAGAAGTGGGAAGTCTAGGCTGTTGCCAGATGAATACGCGAAATACTCGTGCCTCTGCAAAGGACTCATGTACACAATTTTTTGTTTCTAGACCCACCGATTTAAGACGCCCGCCTACTGGCCGTGTGTTAGTGTGAGTGAGGAACGGCGCTATAAGGGCGATGTTGACAGGCTCATCTGGTGCGTTATCGCCTCTACTGCAAGACAATGTAACAACTAGCAGCGGTATCGTAGATCACTCTCCTGACGGACACTTTCAGCGGTGACCCCGTCTTTTTATTGGTGTAGAGTTTTAAGCAAAGTCCATTGCATGCTCCTAGAGTGTTTTAACACGAATCCCGTGAGTAGTTTGCAATACATAACAGGTTGAAGAAGCTGGGTTTAGCCATTTTGAGGAGCTCCGAAATGATTTTTCTAATCGACGTGATGCTTTGAAACGACATTGGGCATGTGTAGAATAGTTTCTTAAAAAAAAGTATTTACGAACACGCTGCATCGAATTTTAAGCACGTGGTAGGCGAGGCCAACCAGTCAGTATTGAGAATTTTGTTAAGTAGATAATTGTAAGTCGCTCAGGTACAATTGGTGACCTGTATTCCAAACCATGCTAACTACAAAATTTCAGAATTTATTTATTATTTATTTATTTTAGGAAGACGAAGTTTAGACACTTTGCCTTCTCTTACAGTTGACCATAGACAAACCACCTCATATTACACTTACACTTGAATAGTTACAAATATAAAAAAAATACATTACAAACACTGAATGTACCAACGTTACATCTAGTAAACTATTAATAACAGTACAGAAGAACACTAACGTGAAACAATACAGAACACTAAAGGAAATAATAGAGTTATAAGTTTACAATAATGGCCACAGCAAAAACTACTCCAGACAATTTAACTTAACAGACACAAAATAAAAAATAAATATCAATATATTTATAGTGCAAATTTATTTCTTTCCAAAGTATGTTACTAACCACAGTCAAATTATTGTACTTTGATTAGTAACCAATTCAAGATAAACATAAACGCACACGAAACATATATGACCTTTTCTTGATATTTCTTACAGTTTGGAGTTAATATGGTTTGGAATTCAAGTACCCAATATTCAGTGACATTTGTAAAAACATGCGACACAAGCGGTATAACTTACCGGCGGCACGTATATACTTGAGAACATAAGGGCTATATTAGCTGGACAGTAAGTGACTAACCTGGCCCAGGTCTATGGTGAGGTTGACCTCGTTGTACTTGGAACCACGTGACAGGGGAGGAGATTGCCACCAGGTCTCTGCCCCATCCACGGCGTACTCTGGGGGATGTCTCTTGTCTGGAGAGTTGGGGTCGCAGTAGTCGCACACCTGTCAACAACGGTACATAACTACTCACAACTCATACACTCAACATAACCTACAATAATACTCTACTACCTTTATGTTACTACTCATGGATAGAGACGAGAGAGAGTTGCTGAATTGGCCTGTAGGCAAGCCTCCATGAATACACGTGCACTCACACAAACAACTGTTGTTCATTGGCTGCTCGCTGACACTGTGATGATAATAATAATAATAATAATAATAATAATAATAATAATAATAATATCGTCTTTATTTGGCGCAGTTAATACATGCTTGCTTTCTCTTACACTGAACCATTCAATTATCTACTACAAACACTGTACATAGCTAATAATTCTGAAATTACAAATTTAACAGTATGTACTAAAATATATGTAGGGGAAATTTTTTTTTAAAGTGGGCAATTTAAAAACTGACATGATTCATCAATACAATGCGACCCAGCACTCAAAACCACTGAGTTGAAAACATTAGGCATTATAAGTAATTGCAGGAAAACTTTCAATAGTGAGAAAAAAAAACAAGTAGTTGGCAGAGAAAAGAAACAAAACCCTGCAAGACCCCTTAATTAATACAACAATTAGTTATATTTTTTATTATTGGCTCAGGGACCTACACTATGTGTCAAATAAGTCAAAGACCAACTGTGACAGCGACAGGAACTTACGGTTGGTGGAATTTTAGCTTGTGCCTAAAAGAAAGCAGTCAATAATGGATGATAATTAGAGATGATGGTTTATGGTGGGAAAACTTGGCTGTGCTGGGTTTCGACATACGTTCAGCTTACCAGAATATTACTGGCTTTCGCTCGTAAGTGAATCTGTTGCCCTATTTGACTGAGCCAATAAGAATCCCGCTGTTGTAATATGTGATGTGATGCCTGTTATTGTTCTGCAGACAGCGGCGTTGTGTCAGACGTGTATCACCCAATCATATAATATGTTGCGAGAAACTACAGTGTTTTCAAGGCTATGTTGCCACAAACAATTTTCGCGATATACCATAATCTCTATACATGTTTATACAGAAGCTTAGTGGCGGCCTCGTAAGACTGCGAGTCCGGCCAAATGGTTCCTTCAGCCGCAATGATAAGAAAAAGGACTCGTACGATTTTGAAGATCAAAAATAGAAATATTCAAAGGGGGAGTTGTTCAGGATAAAAAGGGTCATTTTGAGGATAAAAATATAAAAAATTCGCGAATAGAACAAAAAAAGAGGGGGAGGGAGACAGCCAGCGCCGTGTTAGCAATGTACCAAACCATCATAATAAAACTGGAAAATAAAAGGTAAATTAATTTAATTAACACCATTAATTTTGTTTTAATTGCAGCAGTGGGCGTGTCCTAACTTGGTGGTTAGATGCGCCCTCGCTATTCACAATACCGAAGCTGGTCCGAAGTTGTGATTCATTTATGATTTGTACAGCCCTTATTGATTTAAACCTTCTATTTTTTCCGAGATTCATTTCAATGTTTTCAATTGTATACCTAGTTACGAATGCCCGCGAAAATAGCTGACATTTTCTTCTGTCACAGTTAGGGACTGGAAAATTTTGTGAATTCAATGACTATTGTACTATACATACTCAAGTACCTACTATTTGTCCACTAGCTGCTACTCAGTGGAACAACAGACAATGAACTAATAGACGGGACTTGAATATGCACAGTATAATGGATTCTAGCCTCCTAGTCATAGGACACGACTTCGGACGAAAGTTAAGATTCAGTAAATACTTGTCTTAGGATCAAGCTTGTCCTAATACACTGTAATTTCAGACACTGATGTGACGTCACAGAGTCACGTGCGCCAATCAGCGCATTCTTGTCCTAGGACACAACTTCAGACATCACAATTGTGAATATGCCCTCACAACTCCTGCCCCGGACCACAGAATATTTTGAAATACATAAGTGAAGCAGCTGGTATAACGGCGAACTCAGTCACACACGCCAACAAAATGGCTTCCCTGGCTAGCAACATGGCGACAATACCTCCTGCCAACTAGCACAGTGCGGCTGCTCTACTACCCGGCAGCCAAGCCAATAGGAAACTTGACGTAACATGAAGGAGTCAAACATACACGGGGCTGGTATCAACAACCTCGGGCAACCAATAAGCGGCCAAGTTCGCCCGTATCAATGAGCCGCCACGTCATTTCACATCTGTATTACTATCTAGTCTGTGCCCGGGCGAATGATGCTGGTATTCAGAAGTGTTTACTTTACAGTCAGCTGTCTATACATGAGATCATACATACGACGATGGAGGAAGATATGAAGCAGCGCTCTAGGACTGGTTCGTCAAAAGCTTACAACTGCTGTGTCTATTTCTGGACGCTGTCAACAGACAAGCACTTCATTGGTTCGTCAGACGCTCGTGCTAACAACATCGACATGGACGAGTGAAATGCACGCCAGACTACTTAAAGAGTTAGCGGACCGGTAGTTTTCGCTGCAGCATAGTGAATTATTTCATTTACGTAAGTCAATTGGTTTTCACTGCACGGCAGCAGAACATTGAAATTTTTACTTTGACGCACCATTATGAGAAAACTACGCGAGCTAAAGTTGTTTCGTAAGAGGAAACAGCACTCACTAGTATCGTCTACAAAACTAACAACATTTCATATAAATATAAAATTATGACTTCATCGCACTTGAACACCCTTAAGAACAATAAATACTGTAACGAGACAGCGCTCGACACATTGCATCCGCCACCGTCCCTCAATTACCCCCTTCCCCCCCCCCCCGACAATCAAGCGGGCCGGGCGGGAGGGGGGTGCCCTTTAGGGTCTTTACACAATTAAAATCTTTAGCGTTTGACTTTACGATAGCTTTCAATACATGGCTTCTTATGGGGTCCTACACTATGGCGTCGACAAAGATAAAGTCAAACGACCTTGACTTTATGATTCCGATAAACTGAAAACCTATTATATTCTTTCCAATGACTTTTGCGAAAGCTCAAAATGGACGAGGCAAGAAAATTCCTCGAAATTTCTCAGATGGACCAAAAATTCCCAGATATTCAGGTGGCCACAATTTCCCTGATAATTCCAGTTCGGTGACCATCCTGTAGTAATGTAAACTGCAAATATTGATTAATATACTTTTGAACTGTTTGTAAATAAGTGTTATATGATGGTGTAAACTATACAGTAAGTTCAATTGTTTTATTTAATATATGAAGCCGTGGACTCTGGTGGAACCTGGCAGCGCCCAGAACAGTAAACTTGTAAGCATATCGACTCGCACAGGTTACTTCTTGTAAACGACAGTTGTCGCCAACCAGCCCAGGGCAATGTGATCTGAGCAGACATAAACACACAGCTACATATGTGGTTGCACGTCTTGTTCCCGACTGTCAGCGAGCATCATGGGGCTGGGAGTTATCGCAAGGTTGCCTAACTGCCTGCTACAAGTCCAACGGTCATGTCAGTAGGCCATCGTGAGTGTCAACGACCCTCTGCTGTAGTCGACTGACCTCAGGGATGTTCAACAAGGCAAAAATAGTAATTTTACATTTGTAAATAATACTCTTAGTTTTTGTACATTTTCCTCTTACAAAATTACTAGCTCAACCACTTTCTCAAAATTATTTTTAAAAATTACTGAAATTATGAATTTTTAGCACTCATAGGAATTAATTTTAAAAATACAATTTTTTAAAATGGGTTTTTATATATATCAAGCAGTAGCTCGTAACATATAGTTTCAGTGTGACTTTTTCATTTCATTATGTTCATTGATATTTGCTGTTCATAAGAAAGAAAAACACACAAATTTTGACTTTGTAATGCCATTTTGGGAAAACTGACTAAGCAATTTGCATTTGTAAGAGGATAATGTATTCACACGTAACGTTTATAAAACTAACACGATTTCATACAAATATAAAATTATGATTTTTCCCTACTTGAACGCCCTTAAGGCGACCGCCTAGTGAATGGCGTTTGTGTGTGTGGTGAAAATTGACGAAGCGCTATGAGCGACGCTGGCCGGCACATGTATTGTAATATCGCCTCTACGCCCAAGTCGTAAATGCGCTCGCACTGTTCCCACCGTAATGTTGTTACTGTGGGACTTGAAGACGTGGTCCTATGATTTCATTGAACCAACAACTGTAGCAATGTCCAATGCAATTGTAGACGTCAATTTCGAACTAGTTCGGTACATATATCTAGAGAAACAACCGTCTGAAGAAGCAGATTTTAGCCAAGTTTGAGTGTTTTAAAATAACGCTTCCAATGTGAGTGGTGTCTTGAAAGTCATATTCACAAGAAGTGTGAAGTTAGTCCTCTTATCGTAGACAAGCACTGTGGGCGCATGTTCACTGGTCTCTGGGTACTCGGTACACGCTGCACGCAGTTCACGCACTAGCCAGCTCATGTTTTCCTTCACAACATACGTTTATATGGCATCGAAGGTAAAGTAAGCACATTATATGGCCGTGAAAATAGACGATAACAACTAAAAATGTGGCTTATTGCAGCCTCTTGTATTAAACTTAAACGGTTGAAAAATACGTTGTTACAGCTCACAAAAATATTGCTCACCACCAATCTCATCGACCCAATACTAAATTTCAGTGAGGTCGTTTACAATAACGTATCATCTGATCTGTGTGCAAGACTCCAACGTCTGCAAAATACTTGCGTTCGTTTTATTTTCAATGCTAAGTTCCGTGGCCACGTTAGTAAATACTGCACTGAGATCTCGTGGCTAAAACTTAATGACAGACGAATTCTTCATTCCCTCATACTCTTACACAAAATACTGGAACGAAGTCCCCGTTGAACGCTTTGAAACTATTAATTCATTCCACACGTAGAGCACTCGTTTCCACTCTAACAAACTGTCAATACCTATCCACAAGTCCAAACATATGTCAGGTTCATTCGTGGTAAATACTACTCGTTACTGGAATGATTTGGAGCACAAGAGAAGAAATATTCAAGACTTTAAAATGTTTAGTACAGCAGTTAGTAATTGTCTCAAGCACAATCTAATACTATGCAGTGGGATCACCAGTTGCTGAAGACTGTTAGAATGAGTTTTGTATAATTTCTTTTATTTTCTCACTTAGCGTTTAGTTCTAACTTGTATCTGTAATGTCTGTGAATTGTTTTCCCCCGTGGTTTAAATTTGTTAAGCTATTAATTACTTTTATTTCTTAAAGCTGTGTGTACTTATCTAAAGCAACATTTACTGTTTCCTATTCTTGTTTATTTGGTACGTATGGCTTAGTTGTGTAGTTTATTACTATTTTATATGTAGTTAGTTTGTAATTTTGTGTTTGTTAATAATGTACCAACAATGTAATAGTGGTTACGTGTAAGAAAAGGCCAAAATTTAAATAGAAGTAACTGCAGAAAATCTATAAATAAAATTTAGCATCTAGCTCTCCCCTTAACTCTATGTACATATAGTGCAGTCAGCTGAAGTGTTCCGTGAGCAGAAGACACTCTACCTTTGCATTAACATGTGGTGGAAATATATAAACTGGGGAACGAAGAATTAAACCAGTCGTTAAAAAGTGGTCAGTACTGTGAACTGCCTATAGCTAGAGATGATGGTTTATGGCGGGATGTAAGGACGTACGCAAGGGAGGTGCTGAAGGGGCTGCACCCCCCCCCCCCAAATCTACGATTTTTTTTAAAATTAAGAAGTTCTCATATGAAAAGTGTTCACAAAAGCGATCACAATATTCTAAGCTCACGTGTTGCCCTACTGGGCTGCCTAGGTAGTAGCACAATTTAACAGTTATTCTATAATTTATTTTGTATATATGCAACATAAACATATATGTATTACTATAAATTATCCAATAAATACACATTAAGTTGAGATTAAGGACACGGTTCAGCCCCCTCCTGCATAAAATCTTGCGTACGTCACTGCATGCGGATAACTTACAGATATTTACGTATTTGGCAGATATCTGCAGGAAGTATAGCCACTAACGTTGATTAGCAGTTTCTAGTTTGTAAAAGGCTTAATTAGCACAATTTTTACCTTTAAACCCTAAATTTTTCCGGGGGAGGACCACCGGACATCCCGCTTTAGTAGTAGGGTAGAGTATGTCCAGACCTCGTATGTTCCAAGGTTCAGCTTTCCCCCCCCCCCATCCCTCATCCTACCTTCAAAACAAAATCTTGCGTATGCCTCTGGTTTGCTGGGCTTCAACGCACGTTCAGCTTACCAGAAGATTACTGTCATTCCCACGTACATATGGAACTGTTTGTCCCTATTTGACTAAGCCAATAAGAATCCCCAATATTGTAATATTTGATGCCTGTTATTGGTCGGCAGTCAGCTACGTTGTGGCAGACGTACATCTGCGAGAAACTACAGTATTTTCGAGGTTATGTTGACACAAAACATTTCTTCGATATACCATCATCTCTACATATAGCTGTAGGAACTTATATCTCGCTCTGTAACGAAATGTGCAAACTATAGACGTCAAATATAGGTAAACATAAACACATCATTTCTGGTAGAATGTTAGGTAGCAAGGTTGGCAATGCTGTCACGTAGCAATTGTTTCCTTGGTTTTGAACGCTGGCTTCCAGTCTTCTGCACACTTCAATTATCGCATTTAGCGTTTACGTTTCGTGCGCTGTTCAGAAAAAAAAAACTACTCTGGTTCTGTGACAACATACGCTTGTGTCACAGAATATTTAGGAATACAGAAGTGAAATAGTCGGCAGGAAGGCGAACTCAGTCACACACGCCAGCAAAATGGCTTCCCTGGCCAGCAACATGGCGGAAACACCTACTGCCAATCAGCGTGAGGCAGCTGCTCTGCTAGTCGGCAGTCAGGCCAATAGGAAACCTGTAGTAACATGCAGGAGCCAAACAGACACG